>CAUYLG010036419.1:0-73967 GCA_963573385.1 Cacajao melanocephalus
CTTCTGCACAGCAAAAGAAACCATCATTAGAGCAAACTGGCAACCAACAGAATGGGAAAACATTTTTGCAATCTACCCATCTGACAAAGGGCTAATATCCAGAATCTACAAAGAGCTAAAACAGATAAACAAGAAAAAAATTAACAACCCCATTCAAAAGTAGACAAAGGATATGAACAGACGCTTTTCAAAAGAAGACATCTATGAGGCCAACAAACATGAAAAAATGCTCATCATCACTGGTCATTAGAGAAATGCAAATCAAAACCACGTTGAGATACCATCTCATGCCAGTTAGAATGGTGATCATTAAAAAATCTGGAGACAACAGATGCTGGAGAGAATGTGGAGAAATAGGAACACTCCTACACAGTTGGTGGGAGTGTAAATTAGTTCAACCATTGTGGAAGACAGTGTGGCGATTTCTCAAGGATCTAGAAGTAGAAATACCATTTGAGCCAGCAATACCATTACTGGGTATATACCCAAAGAACTATAAATCGTTCTAGTGTAAAGACACATGTACACGTATGTTCATTGCAGCCCTGTGTACAATAGCAAAGACCTGGAACCAACCCAAATGCCCATTGGTGATAGACTGGACAAAGAAAATATGGTACATATACACCATGGAATACTATGCAGCCATAAAAAAGGATGAGTTAATGTCCTTTGTAGGGACATGAAAGCTGGAAACCATCATCCTCAGTAAACTGATGCAAGAACAGAAAACCAAACACCACATGTTCTCACTCATAGGTGGGTGTTGAACAATGAGAACACATGGACTCAGGGAGAGGGGGCAGTTGCAGGGGGGTAGGGGAGGGACAGCGGGGGTTGGGGAGTAGGGAGGGGATAACATGGGGAGAAATGCCAGATATAGTATACACCTAAAGTAAAAATAAATAAATAATTAGCTTTCTGACAACCTTATAAAACAGGATCTTCCTCCTGCAGGCTACTAATGTGAAAGAGATACATGTCTGTTTTGTTTAAAACACTGTTAATGTGGGTCTCTATTATAATTGCTATATCTCTAAGTGAATGCAGCAAGCTTTCCCCAATCTTTACTCTCTTTTCAGTATATTTTGACCATAATCACATGTTTAAAAAGTTTCTTTATATTGATGCCTTCGATCTGGTTCTCTTAATTCCTCTCAAATATTTCACCAGGTTTCTGTAAGACTCTTCTTATTTTTGGTGCTAATGTAGAATTTCCCTAAAGTTTTTTTCTTGATCTTCTTACATTTTTACTTTTTTCTCTTAGAACCCCAATGGTTTTCAATATCCCTTCTTGAAACTGATTTCTAAAACCTATTGCTATCCTGAAGTCCAGGCCTGAGCTATGGGCTCTAGTTCCAGATTTCTAACAGCCTGTAATAAATTTCTACCCACATGTCCTGCTGCCATTTCACATTCAGCAAGTTTAAATTTAAATTCATGTTCTTTTCCAAATCAAACTCCCTTCTAGAGTTTGCTATTTATGTTAATGACATAATTATTCTCCTAGTCATTTACACTTAAACCTTAGAATTGTGTTTAGTTTCTTCTCTCTTACCTGCTAACAACATTTAAAATAGTGGATTACCTGATTCACTGCCTTTTTCAGTCCCGATCACCCACAATCCTGTCTATAAAGATGGAGATACTGATTTCAGCACCTAAAACACCTTTAATATTTTTTTTGCAAAATCCCAATCAGAGTAGCCGGTTTTAGGTCACCTCTGCAAAAAACCACAGTCTAGGTAGCTCAGGATAATTCTGCTTCCAGCTCCATTAATTTCTCTTACACAGACTGTAAACCTACGGAACTGACTCAGCTTCTCCCAATTCACTACTAAGTCCTTGTTCTTACATCTTCTTTCACATAATTTCTGGTTATATAGCCCTCAGGTGTACATATTCCTCTAAGTATTTGCCCATTTCTCTTTTAAAGATTATTATTTATAGCCTTCTATTGGTCTGTAAATGTATTGTTACTTTTTCTCTCAGTTTCTGTCTCAAATATAATTGTTACAAAATGGTTAGATATAATATCTGAACAATTCAAGGGTTGGCTACTGGTCATTTTGCTATTAGTTTACTGAGCATGGAATTTTTCAAATATCTTATGATAAGTGCATAAACTTGAGTTTAGCTCTTGAATCAGAACTTGCAGTCCAACCATATACTAGCTTTCTTATCCCTTACCTGTAACCCTAACACCAAGCCCCGGTAGATTTTATGTCAAAATAATTCCTTCCACCTGTACCTCTTTGTGAATACTCTCATTGCCGTCATCTCGGTCTAGGTAGTCATTATCGTGTCTTAGCTCTTTGCATTGTCCTTTGGGCCTTATGTTTCTATTTTCTATAGCTTAACCTTGAGAAACAGTGGCCTTCATGTTGCTTTTTTCTTCATGAATCTCCAGTAATTCTCATTTTCTTATAAGAATAACGTACAATCAAGACTCACGTTCCTTTGTTAGCTTCTCTATCACTTCATCTTCCATAATTTCCCCCTTACATATCATCTTTAAGATCACTTCTTCCCCAAAATACCTAGAAATGCCTAGATCTTTGTCTTCTAGTCAAAGCCTGTTTTTGAGGCATAATAATTCTGTTAAGCTTTTTCAGACCCTTTTTCAGATCCTTTTTCAGATCCTTTTTCAGATCCTTGAGACTCATAGTGATTACCCCTACATGAGTTTTTACAGTGTAAGTTCCTTTCTAGCCAGAAAACTCTTATTAGATCTTACATTCTCAAGGCACATCATTCCCCGCTTGCCTCAACAAAAACCCTACAAATGTTATTCCATTGTACTGCTTAGTGTTGTGGTGTAGTTAGGGTCAGGCTAAATTTTCTTTCTTTGTAGATAATCTGATTGTTTTTTCAAAATTCGTGAGAGTCTCTCTTTTGAAAGTATGAAATTCTAATAGGACTGGCCTAGATATATTATGCTTTTCTGTTAGTTTCTGTCAAGGATGATGTGAATTGTGATTTTTAGACCAAGGATTTTTTTTTTTTAGAGCAAAACAATTCGATGTGTGCAGTCTAGATGTGATTCAGTCATCACAGGAAGCCTCCATTCTAGCCTTACAATAGGGTTGAGGCAGGATCTCAGCACAATGTATAGTCAAAGTACCCGTGAACAATATAAATTTTACTAACATTGTAATGGGGAGATAGAGGAAAATGGTTGTATTGGGAGATAAATCATTTTACTCCCCAAATATCTGTTTGAGATTTCTTTTCCTGTCCTTCTCAGCTATGTTATTTTCCTGTTTCCAGCCTTTCATTCCTCACATGTTTTGTAATCCCCGTGTCTTTTACTATTCCTTTCCTTGAAGAGAGGAATTTAGCTTCTCCTGACATTATTTATTATCCAACAAATCCAGAGTGCTTAATAACCATACTTCTTAATAACCATAGAGTTTTTTAAATCACAATTTTTCCTTCATATTTTTTCAATTACATTGAAGATTTTTCATTATGAGTATTTCTTCTACTCTTGCTTTGTTTACTTTTTCAATAATTGTTGATATTTACAGGTTAATTTCCTAGTCCTGCCATTTGTCTTTTCTTTTTTTGTCTTTATTGCCTTTCTCTTCCAAGATAAAAAACATTTCTTGAATTTAATCTTAACTTTAATTTTGAGTTTTTATAGTGTTCCATCTGTTCTTTGTTCATAATCATTTATTCATTGAGCATGTCTATTATGTTTGGGTTGGTCATCAACATCAGGGTCTCAAAGTGTCACTCCATTACCTCAGTGTTGTTGCCCAAAGGCTCCTTAGACTGAAGCTTTGAGTTAAGGGATGTCAGGGATGGGGGAATATCATTCAAGATTCCTTTAACTTTTATCTTGAACATACCACATTCTCTCAATGGAGAGTCTTGTGTGTATCTTCATCAATCAGCTCTTTTTGTATGTATCTAGCAGAAATTATTCCAACTTTCAGACGTGTAGATAGCTTTCACCTTTATTTTACAAAGTTGATTCATCATTTGTATATTACATTATTTATTTCAGTTGGAACTTGATATGGGAAAAGGCAATTCTTTGGTAATACTACCATTAATCCCTGAAGTATTGCAATTCTTTTGTTCCTGTGCGAGGTACAAAAAACCATGTAATTTGATATGGTTTATTAAAAAGTAAACAAAATTTTCTAGTTTATAATATGGCTCTATTCTAATTTTTTAAGAAATGAGATTTATTGGCTAATTGTTATCAGAAAAAAAAAGCTTTAACTGCATTAAAAGTAATTAATTTTGTCACATAATTCTCACATCTAAATGGGCAATCCAAAGAATCCCAGCCAAGTCCCATTATGAAGCTACTTGACAATATTTTTCTTCCTAACTTACCCTTGTGGGTCCATCAGAATGTAGCTCAATTTGAAAGTAGCTAATACAAAGTGTATCTTATTTTCTTTAAATGAATGGGATGACCGTGGGTTCATTGATAACAGGTAAAAATGGCAGAATGTTTTTGCTTGCAAGTAATGGAAAATACAACAACATGTTTTATTAAATAAGGTAATATTCTGGCTTATAAAACTTGAGAGTCTAGTTTGATTTGATAGAAAGGTTTGATCAAGAAGACCATGATGTCATCAGGTCTCCAGATCCATTTCTCTATAATGTTGATTCTGTCCTCCTCCTTGTGTCAGTTTTACCCTCAGGCTGGGTTCCTTCATGATAAGAATTAACAACTGGTTCCAAGTCTCACAGTCACACTCCACAGTTTCAAAAGGAATTTGAAAAGAGTACATGAGTTCCAGAAATGTAAGCAGAATTTTGAGATTCACTCTAATTGAACTGGTTTGGATCACATGCCTGCTCCTGAACAATTATGATGGCCTGGCAAATGGATGGTGCTAATTGACCAGCCTTAGTCATGTGAGTTGGAAGTGGCAAAATAAGGATCCTTAGAACTACATGAACCCCTAAATAGGATACTCAGGACTGTTGGAAAAGGAAGACGGTATCCACTATCCTTCCCAAAATGGTTTCTTCTATATATGGCACAAAACTTGGAGATTTTAATCAGAAACTTAAGAAATTTTAAATACATACATATGTATCTATCTCAGGCTAGAGTGCAGTGGCGTGATCCCAGCTCATTGCAGCCTCTGCCTCTTGGGTTTAGCCTATTCTTGTGCCTCAGCCTCCTGAGTAGCTGGGACTACAGGCACACACCACCATGCCCAGCTAATTTTTATATTTTTAGTAGAGACAGGGTTCCCCATGTTGGCCAGGCTGCTCTCAAATTCCTGACCTCAGGTGGTCTCCCTGCCTTGACCTCCCAAAGTGCTGGGATTACAGGTGTGAGCCACCACACCCAGCCCAAAAAATATTTTTAAAAGAAAATTATTAATGCTTACTATAATGACTTCTAAAGTTACAGTATACTCCTGTTAAAGTTTGTCTACAGTTATGCCCCTAAATTTCCACAGATGAATAAGAACTGTTTGTCCAATTTTGTTAATTTGTTTGAAGCCACATAATAACATCTATCACTCTCCTACATTTTAGTAATTTATCTGGTTTTTAACTGCACATTTGTGACCTTTCTCAAGTTCTTTATGAAAATAAGAGAAATAACAGGAAGTCATATATACATATATACACACACACACGAAAAACATTTTATTGTCCTTTCAATTGAAGTTGTTTATTACTTTAAACCACTTCAAGAGACTGTCAGTAGATTCTAAGGCTCCCAGCAGGTCTTCATGCTGTTTTTTTGAACTGTGTAGTCAGCAATTCCCAGATTTGGTAATTAACAGATGAATTAGATTGAAGCTTTACAAAGCACAGCAGCTACTCAAGTTAAAGCTTCAGAGTGGGGATAGATCTTGTTGGTGCTAAAACCCAATACCCCTTGTTCATTAAAGCATTTGGAACTGAAATAGTCTTGTTCCTTGCTTAAAATCCAGCGTTGAGAAAAGGCAAATGATTCAAAATGTTTCAGTGCTCTTAGACTGTATGTGGTTTTTAAGAAATATTTTTTCTGGTAACTTGAGTTTTGGCTGCAAAGAAATTAACAGATACAATACTATTTCACTCCTTGCACAAGTCTGTCTTAGTAGATATGGAGGTGAGAAGCTTAAAAAGAAGATGTATTTAGAAGTGGGGATGGGCGAGTGTAGTGTTTGTGACCAGCTCAAGAGTGCACAAGTCTTCAAAATGAACCCCAAATTCCTTGCTGGCTTTTGGCTGTCATTCCTCTTTTATGATGATTCACGCCAAATTCTATCATGCTGCATCAAATAAACAAAAAGTAAAAAATGATAATAACAAAAAGAGTACCACCCAGTGACATCTAGCTACTACCTTTCCATTTGTCTTAGTAATTTGAAATTACACATACATAACTTTTTTTATATTTAAAACCTGGAGCATCACACACTGGGGTCCATTGAGGGGTGGCCAAGGGAGAGACAGCGTGGGGTGGGGAGGTTGGAGAGGGGTAACATGGGGAGAAATGCCAGACGTAGGTGACAGGGGGATGGAAGCAGCAAACCACCTTGCCATGTGTGTACCTGTGCAACAATCCTGCATGATCTGCACATGTACCCCAGAACCTAAAGTTCAATTAAAAAACAAAACAAAACAACCCTGAAGCATTGTAAGCATGGTGAAAACAGTTGTTTTGTTGTTTTAACAACTTGCATTAGTTTCCTCTTGCTGCCATATCAAATTAACACAAACTCAGTGGCTTAAACATTAAAAATGTATTATCTTCCAGTTCTGGAGATCAAAAGGCTGACACAGCTCTCACTGAGGTAAAACTAGGGTATTAGCTGCAGTCCTTCTGGAGCCTCCAGCTCCAACTCCATTTCCTTGCTTTTTCTAGTTTTTAGGAGCTGCCCACGTTTCTTAACTTCCTTTCTCCGTTCTCCATCTTTGAAGCCAGCAACATTGAGCCCAATCCTTCTCATGTTGCTGTCTGTCTCATCCTCCCTCTTGTACTTCCTTCTTCCACTTCAAAGACCCATGTAAATACATCGAGTAAACCAGATAATCCAGATTAATCTCTCTATTTCCAAGTCAGCAGATTAGCAACCTTAATTCTCTCTGCAATCTTTATTCCCCTTTGCCATGTCATTTAATATATTCATCAGTTCTAGGGATTAGAATATGGACATTTTTTGGGGGGGGAGCATTGTTTTTCCTATCTTTAAATTCTTATCCAATATCTCCTTCTCAGAAATAAATTGTTATCCCTTTGGTATATTCCTTTTAGGTCTTTTTGTTTGCACTGACCAAAATGCATTAATAGAAATATGTAATTCTGTACTTTTTTTTGTATTTGTCTGCATCTTGCTTTGATTTCACAGTATGCCTTAGAAAAGATATGTATGAACTCATACTTACTCATCTATGATTCATTTTAACTGCTGTATAATATATTTACTTATATTTCTCTCCCATTTTTGAAGAATACTCTAAGGTTGGGAACTAACATGATTTGAGGCACCACCTTTATCTTATTCTTTATTTACATACATGGTTCTGCTTCAGGATGATCTATTTTGTCTACTAATTTATTTGTTCCTATACAACTATGGTGTCATATTAATTTCATTAGTCTTAGAACTTGTCTTAATGGCTAACTGGTACAGACAAATATCCCTCTTATTTGTATTAAAATAATTTTGACTTTCCTTGTTCATTTCGAATTTTAAAAAATTTTGTCAAAAGCCAAAAACTGTTATGGTATTTTGATTGGACTGGATTAAATTTACAAATTAATCCTGGGAATATTGATATGCTTCCAAAGGAATCTTTCTGTATACAAATATATTTCCACTTATCAAATCCTTCTTTACACATTTCAGTAAATGTTTTCAGTTTTATTTATAAATGTTTTATACTTTTTCTATTAGCTTTATTCCTAGGGGGTTTCTGTTTGTGGTTTCTGTTGCTATTGTGAATAGGTTTGTCTGCTGATTCTCTTGTGTTACCTAGGTTAATTCTTACATTGCCTTTAAAAATTGACAGTTTTATCCCTTCCTTTCCAGTAGGTATACTTTCTCAATTTCTCTATTTATTTATTCACTCCTTCCTGTTCCAGATCTTATTGCATTAGCTGGAGATTCTATTATAATGTTGAACAGTTGAGTGACTGTGTTATCCTGGTCTTATTCCTGGCTTTAATGCAGCGCCTTTAGGGTTTCACTGTAAAAAAAAGTTCGCTAAAGTTTCCGTTGGTTACCCTATATAGAACTAAGAAGTTTGCTTTCCAGTCTTAGTTTACTAAAAGTTTTAAAATGTGCTTTGGGTGTTTGATTCTATCAATTGCTTTTTGAAAAAAGAGATATGTTTCAAAAAACCTAATATATAACAACTTAATGTATAACATATAAAATTATATAACAACTTAAATATGTAATTTAAGTTGATTTAAGTTGTTATATAATTTCTTTTTCAGTTTCTTAACATATAGTATTACATGATAAATTTTGTAATGTTTAATTACCTTTGCGTTTCTGGGATAAATCCTACCTGCCTATTCTTTATGATTCTTTTACTGACTGCATTAAATTTATTAACATTTGGATTCAGAAATTTGCATCTACTTTTATTATATTTGTCTTCCCTTATGCTGTCTTTCATCTAGTTTGGTAGCAGAATTATACTTGTCTCAGAAATGAGTTAAGGACTTAATATCATATCTTTCAGTTAATTATTTTATCTTTTCTCATCTTTTGTTAACAGAATGAACTTTCTTAGGACGATTTTTCCTCTGGTTTAAAAAGTTTTAAGTTTTATATTACCTTTAACTTCAAGCAGACATGCTTGAATTTATATTTTCTACTAATGTTTAGAGTTAACAAATCTGTATATCCTTTTTCTAAACTACTTAATACTTCATAAAGTATACTAAGCATACTTTATTTTATCTTTGTTGACCATGAAATCAACAAGATATCTGTGTCTATTTTCAAACAGTCTTCCTTCCTCCTATTACAAGGAATAAATTGCCAGTACTCCTATCCAGAGCCAAACTGCCCACTACTAGAACCTGACAAAGTCCAGGTACTTGTTTCTGCAGTTGTCCTCTTCACCTCCTACATCATCAGGGTTGATCTTTTTTAGATCATTACTATACTGTTATATCTCTCATCTTTAAAAAAATTCTTCCTTTAGCCCTCTCCCTACTTATGTCTCATTTCTCTGCAGCCTTTTACAAAACACTCCTTGAAAGAGTCATCCTTACTTGCCATCTTGTTCTTCTATCCAATCTGGCATTTGTTGCCACATTCTACCAAAATTGCTCTTGTCAGAATCTCCACGGCTTATCACTGATGATACATATCCAAATACAAAGATCAGTTTTTGGTCCTCATTTTGTTTAACCGCTCATCAGCACTTGACACAACTGGCAAATCTTCCTTTTTGAAACCCATTATTCACTTGCCTTACATGACATCACTAACCTTTTCTTTCCTATGGACTGCTTTTTCAAAATCTCTTTTGCTGGATTCTTTTTATCCTCCTGACTCCTAAATATGAGAATACTTCAGCTCTGTCCTACAGCCTTTTCTCTATCCACAGTCATTGCCTAAGAGATGCCATAAAAGTCCCACAGTGTTAATTGCCATCTATGTTCTGACAGCATCCAAATGTATCTCCAGCCCAGATCTACCCCTTTATCTCAGACTCACAATTCTAGTTGCTTACCTTCCAGTTGCTTACCTATCTAATTGTATGCATATATATGTGTGTGTGTGTATGTATATATATATATATATGTAATTATATGCATCCTATGTATATATATGCATCATATGTATGTATCTCACAGACACACACATACACACACACACACACACACACATATATATATGTATATATATATTTGGATGTCTAATGAGCATCTCAAGCTTAACATAACCAAAAGTAGAAATGTAGTGCTATAATTTTAGAGGTGATAATACTGACCTCAATAGACATTTCATAACTTGGTAAAAATCATCATCATGGAGCCATCATTTAAATCTACTTCTTTCTAACTGAAAGACTTTTATCTTTTCATTATGTCATAATCTTACGGACTGTAAATTTTATAACTTTAAATGTATCCATTATCCATGATGAATTTGTGGGATACAGTGGTTCTACAGGAGGTAGGGGAAGCAGTGGTGAGGAATGGCCTCCCCTGCGTCTTATGACCAGAGCTAAAGAGGAGTGTGCACTCAGTTTGCGTGTACATTCTTCCTTGCGTGGGGTGCTGTGGTTTGAATATTTATCCGTTCCAAAGCTTGTGTTGAAATTTAATTGCAATTATAACAACATTAAGCGGTGACGCCTTTAGGAAGTGATTAAGTCATGAGGGTTTTGCCTGCCTGGGTGGGTTTAATGCCATTACAAAAGGGGCAAGCTTGACCCCCTATTGCTTCTTTGCCCTTCTACCTTCAACAATGTGAGAATGAAGCTTTTCTGTCCTCCAGAGGACATGGCAATTGAGGCATCATCTTGAAATCAGAATTGCCACACCTGCCTGTACCTTGGTATTGGACTTCCAGCTTCCAGAACTGTGAGCCTACAGATGACCGTTTATAAACTACCCGGTCTGTGGAATATTCTTTTAATATATCTTTCCCAATAACATGGACATGTCAGTCACCTTTTATGTATGTGTGTGTGTGTATGTGTGTGTGTGTAGTTTTGGAGTTTCCTCCAAAATTTGAACGTGTACATAGTGTTTAGATTTTTTCGCACAAGAGACTTTCATTTGAGCATATCCTTTTGCTCGTTAAGGAGCAGCTACTCATCCTCAGTAAAGTGCTTACTGCCACTAACTGCCTGTATTGCAGCAATAGGCCCAGCTCCCTTTGAGTGTTAAAGGATCAAGAAATGCTCATTAGCCAAGAGGGAGACAAAAGATCTTAGGACTGGTGGAATGCTCCTATTCCATAAATGCAGGCTAAACTCAGCAGAACCATTTTAGCAACCATGCATTTCAATGAAAACCACATCCCTACTACACTGACTTTGATATAGTTCATTCTTTTTATTTGAGGTAGTAATGTTCTACAAAGTCACACAAACAACTGAATTAGCAAATACTGAACTATTGCTCATAGGGAAAATATAAGGTTAAGTTCCTGTGAGCTTCTGGTCATAACATTTTTGCCAACTGAAATGCCATTTGCATTATATAGAGTTGTTTGCCGGAGTCCTTGTAAAGCAAGCCAGTATAATCAGCATTGAAAGACTGCTCTTCTACATAACCCTTTACTTTTATCATATTTAGCAGTTATTTTGAAAATTCTTCTGCAGCTTCCTGTTCTGTGGAACCTGCCTTATCTGCAAGCATAACCTTTTTCGACTTTGTATTGCCTTTTAAACATCTGAGCCAGCCAACACTAGCTAAGAAGGGTTAAATATTTTCCTGACCCTGGGTAATATGATCATAAATTTCTTTGGCTTTCAGCCTCACAACATTGTTGTCAACTGTGTTTTTTAAAAATAGGTTGTCATCTCATGAATCCACAAATTAAGCTATTTTTTTCTCTTTTTTATAATTTCATCATTCAATGTAGATATTACTTTAGAACTTTCAGATTGGTTTCATATGCAGATCAGTGAATTTGCTATTTCTTTTTGTAGATGTCCTGTGTTGCTGATTCACTGTCATGAATTTATGGCCAGCAGTCCTATAACTTATGCCTGAAGGAAGCTTATCTGACACATACATTTCATTTTCTCCATAAGGCACATCATAGCCTTGTTACTCTGAGAAACATTAGACAGCAATCTAATACTGTGCTTGGAGGCTATTGTAAATATCAAAGTCACCAGTAAAAGTCACAACAATGGGAAAAGTGTGGCACTAAATAAACCACAAAAAGGACACTTGCTTACAGTATGAGAGCTGAAACAGGAAAAGAGAGGATTTCTTTCTTCTACCTCAGCTGGAAATA
This sequence comes from Cacajao melanocephalus, assembly GCA_963573385.1. Lineage (NCBI taxonomy): Eukaryota > Metazoa > Chordata > Mammalia > Primates > Pitheciidae > Cacajao > Cacajao melanocephalus. Next base: position 11,922 of record CAUYLG010036419.1, read on the forward strand.
TGAATGTCAGTTGACTCAAATTTTTTTTCTAATCTGTGCATGTCCATGAATAACCATGGACACATCTTTGAGCATTGGTTTGGTGGTTAGAAATAAATTTTAACAGGTCGGTGAATCTGCAACCATGGAATCTGTGAATCATGAGTGCAGGTCATAGCAAGGAAGTAATCTAGATTCTTTTCACACCAATGTGATTATTGTATAGACCTCTTTGTCATCAACTCCATTGTTCTTTGTGTATAGAATGTTCTTAGAGGATACTTATGCAAGGTAACAAAGGTCAAATTTTCATCACTTGATGCACATTAAGGAAAAGGCTTTATTAGAAAACTTAGGACCTGAGAACCAGCATGAAGGGGAGTACAGATCCCTGTCCTCTCATCATCTTACAAAAAAGCAGTCTGGGGCCAAGGGCAATATGTAGGAGGGTTATATTCAAGAGAAGAGGCCCCTGAAAGCAATCTTATGAGTTGGACATGGGGTCATAGAGGGACAAACTATTTGGGTGCCAAACAGTCTGAGTATAGATGGCAGCTATTTTCAGATTTCTGTGAAATTCAGCTGCCCAGCAGCTGGAGAACTTGAAGCCTGTGGGAATTTTCAGACCCTTCTGCTTGGGGAAGAGTCACAAGTCTGAGGATCTGAGTTCAAGTGTAGCCTTTCCCACTGAGAGGATGTAGGAATCTGAGATCTAGACAATGCAGAGTGAGCTTCTGTAATTACTTTAAGTCATATTTTCTCATTGCACCCTATGGTAGTTGAATTCTTTGTGTTCGTTTGATTTTCAGATTGGAGAAAGTTCAGTTTTTTAATGTAATTTAAAAACTGTATTATCCATTTTGTCTTAATTTTTTTTTCTAGAGACCAGATTAAATTGATTTCAAGCCACCTCACGAGAGAATATTGATGTTGACTATTCTATATTTGAAACTGCTATAAACTACAGGATTATCTATGTGTGTTACATGTTGGTTATATAAATTATATGACTTCCTTTAAATATTAAAACTCATACAAATTAGTCTATTCTACCCTTTTTGAAAGATACTTCTCTATTCAACTTGACAATCAGCTAAAGAAATCCTCAATTAAAAAGCAGCCTAACCTAATTTTGTTTTACTATGAGTTTCTACCATTGTTACTTTCTAAGCTTTAAATTTAAAGGTTTTAAATTTTTAATAGTTTAAAAGTTTCAAAGAAATAACCATTTTTTTAATTTGTAAATCTCTTTAAAATCATTTTATTAGGGATGGTGAGAAGATTGACCAGGACCCATTCTCAGCCAGAGGCACAGATTCCATACGCTCTAAACCAAGATTCCAAAATATTCCCTAAATGATTTTTTCCCCAAAAACTTCAGCTTCGAAGAACAATTATAAGATAATCATTGCTAAACATAGAATGCCATGCAATTTTCTTGTATTATCCATTTTTATTACTCTTTATTCTGGTCAACTTTCTGAAAATAAACTTAAGCCAAACACACACAAAAATAAGGATTTAAAACATAAGTCAATTTATAACAACAGATCAATTATAATGGTCCATAAAAATGAAAAAATATATAACTTAATTCTTATAAGCATAGCCCAAATTCAAATCTCTCTTGCTTGTTTTACAAAGAGGTTTCAGAAACACTTGGTTATTGTTTTACAGAGGGAAATTCTATGTTTCCATTTAGGAGGAATGAAATCCTGAATATTAATTTGAATCCAGTTGACTCTCATTCTTTTGTAAACTCACAGAATCCCAAAGCCTAGATTTTGTTATCTGTAAGGACAGATATTTAAGCCACACACATTAACAAAAATTTAAAAAGTTTCAAAAATTTTCCACTTTAAAACACTTAATTTTCAACTAATGTTTTTTTAAGGTTGTTCCATTGGAGAAGGTCAATAAAAGCACCGTGTTTCTCCACTCTCGCCTCTTAAAACCTTTGGCTTCCCACCAGTTTCCCTTGCTGTCTTGTCTTTTTATTGCTGACAGTCCTCAGAGGTTCCTGTAATGTTCCTCTGAAGGCATGTCCCTTGTCGAAGAGGCAGGCTACCTTCTGAGGTGTCTTTTTATTTTTCATTAGCTGCCTCTTCATTTTTGATATACTTAATTAGGGCAGCTCAATGATCCAGGTGTAAGGCCTGGGTAATCTGCTAGACATTCTGATCATCATCTTCGACTCATGCTGGGGTCACGATGGTACCCACAGAAGCAGCCATGACATAGGCACAGCTTAGCTATTTGCCAGTTGTCATTGCTAACGTACTACTATTTACAGCCACTCTTCTTGGGGACTAGGAAGGGAAACGGAAAGCTCTTTCCTTGTTTTGTCATTGAAAGTGACATGGTATGGCATGACATGGCATGGCTACCATTTCTGACTTCTTTGTCATTTCCAAAACCAAAATGGCCTGAGCAGAGCTTACTATGATGACCTGCTAGGTCTCTGCAAGTTTTCTTCTCTCCTTTTTTCGTTTTATACTCTCTTATCACCTTGACCACACCTTGCTTATGAACCATTTTCTGGCCCTTGGGCATCTTTATCTTTCTCCCCACTCCTGAAGATAACTCCAGTTCTATTCATTCATGAGGATATCCCCAGATTTTTTTTTAGGGCTTTGAAAGTTTCTCTTTATCTTGGATCCGTTTCTGTAATAAAGCAAATGTTTACTGGTTTAGATGTTGCATCTCCTTCCAATAGCCCATCATGGACATCAGTCTGTCTCTGCATTTTTTATGCCAGGTACTGTTCTAGTTTCTCTGCGTTTCCCTTAGCCCAGGTCAAGTTGTATTGCTAGTGTCTCTGCAGAAACAAGCTTGTACCTTGCCTATGTGCCAATTTTTTGATCTCTTGAGAAATCTAAGTGGTGGGTTCCAGTCCCCAACCCAACTTTTGTCACAAGGAGAATGAACTTCCACTATTTCCCAGTTGTGGTAATAAAAGAAATAATGTGTGTAAAATGCTTAAGCCACACTCTGGTTTACCTATTTTTTTCCTTGCAGTGGGACTAATGAGTACAGTAGATGAGACATCATGGTGATGAATAAATACCTGGTGATGAATAAACACTTGACTTAGCAAGGGGGGAGCAAATTAATTTAACTACACAGATCACTGGCCCAAACTTCAGTTTCATTTGATCAGTAGCATACTTGGCTAGAATGTTGGATTTTAGCTCCAAAACTTTTTAGTGTATTAAAATCAAAACTGAAGAGAGAAGACTAAGTTGGGGTACCACCATGAAGCTGAAGGAGATGGGGACACAATTTTATTCTCCTTTTGTCAAGTTTCCAGATATGGCAAATGCAAAATAAAAAGTGGGTGCTTCATCTTTGAAAAACAAAATTGAGCTTTATTGAAAATAAAATAAGCTCTCTAAATACAGCACTTAGCCTTCCTTTGAGAATTTTTTGTGAGAAAAGGGCCCATAAGATTGTAAGTGCAGCTTTGTTGGTTAATAGAAGGCAACATGGGTAAAAAGATGAGGATTTACATTAAAAGCTTAAAATATAAAGCCTATGATTGTACTAGAGAAACCTTAATGTGTTGTCATTACTACTCTGTTAAAAGATTGCTAGATTGGTCCTCAGGTGGGGTAAGGAAGGGAAGCGGGGAGAGGGATGTCTGGACCATATCTGTTCCTGTTTCCTTCACTGCGTCATTACTTTTTAAAATATAATTTAAGTTGTGGTGTACATGTGCAGATCCTGCAGGTTTGTTACATAGGTATATACATGGGATGGTGGTGTTTTGCTGCATCCATCGCCACGTCATCTATGTTAGATATTTCTCCTAATGCTATCCCTCCCCAATCCTCCCATCCCCTGCTATTCCTCGCCTAGCCCCCCCAGTCGCCAGGCTCCAGTGTGTGGGTGTATGATATTCCCGTCCCTGTGTCCATGTGTTCTCATCGTTCATTTTTTAGACAAATCAAGTACCTTCATTGCACCACTTCTTTGCTCTTGCTGCCCTCTCTGCTTATAATGCATGGCCTGGCTCAAATCCCTGATCAATTTCCTTTTATATTTTAAGACCCAGTTCAAATACTACCTCCTATAAAAAGCCTTCTTGGACTTTATCTAGGTAACATTAATCACACTTACCTGTTTTGCCATAGCATTTTCAACATATGCAGCAGGACGACAGTCTGATAAACATGATGTTATGTTTAACTGTTTGTGCATCTTTCTCCTTGCCAGACTGGGAACTCTAGGTAACAGAGGCCATGTCTTATTTATGCTTTTATTTCCACTACTTTACGTGGAACTCCATGGTATTCCCACATCTTTATGTGGTAGCATACCTAGCAGGTACTCTAGATGTTTATTTAATATTGTTGAATCAAAACCCTTCCATATATTTAATGATGGTTTACTATCTTAATAAGAAATATAAATGTTTTTAAAATGTCTAAAATTCACTAGAAAGGTGTTTCTATCGTTTGTATCACTCCGAACTCAAAATCTACGCAGTGAAACTAAAGGGTAAGGCAAAAATCTCCTTGAAGCCATTTTGACAATGGCAGATAATCTGTGCAAGATTGTTGTCCTTTTCTTTAAAGAAACAATTATATCTTTTAACAAGAGTCCTTCAGTTTTGTGCAATTATTATGCACTCCTTTGTTAAGAATATCTCCTTACATTTTCCTTTATGTATGCTATTATACTTAACGTATACATTTTGAACACATCCAGCAATATGGAATTTGGAAACACATACATGCTTTTGTAAAGTGCTCTGCATCTTGGGAAACACAAAGCAAGCTCAGTAATTGCCAAACAGAAAATCCAAAAAACAAGAGTGTATGCCATATATGCATGTGGAAACCTGTGGATAAGTGAAGTTTAAAATCATATGTACCACATAATGCAAAACAGCCTGCCTAGCTGTTAAAGTGGCACTTTAACTTTAAAAAAACTTGAGTATGCAAGATAGGCTGTTTAAAGTAAGACATGACTATAGTGGATTTTAAGGGCAGATGATGGATAGGTTTAAAGAATCCTGTTGTGCTAAGATTATAATGCATTTGAAAACTTGACATTTCAACCTTATTAGTCCACCAGAAGCAAGGAGGTTTCAACAATCCTATTTATCAAGGGTAAGCAGCTCATTAAGACTTTCTAATTATTAAGGCAGAGCAATCAATCTAGTAATATTCCATTATAGAGCTCTAAGTCCTTGAGAAAACTTTGAGAAATTAGGTCTATATACCACTTGTTAGGGTCAGAACTTATACATGTGATGGAAGTCAATATCTTTGCCATCTGTCAATGAATGCTACTCATATTCTGGAAGTGGATTATCTAGCAGGGTCATTAGATTGCCCTGGTTCAGCTCATGACCAACAGGATGCATTTACAGCACTATTTGCTAGATTACAAATGCCATTTATGGTGCTAGTTGCAAATTGCTGCTTACTGGCAGGCACTGAAGGAGGGATGTCACTGGCACAGGGACCCAGGAACCAGGCTGAATTGTAATAACATAATAAGATCTATGAGGAAGCCTGTTTTCCCTTCTCAGTAAGAGGATTGGCAAAGTTCTGGTCCTTCTCCTGGCCTATCTCCTCAAAGAGATAAAGAGAGTAGAAAAATCATCTTGCTTTCTGAAGGCCATTCTGGCACCTTAGCACTGGTGTCAGGAGGTCACCCAGAAGTCTGGGTCTAGCAATAACTGCTGATTGGTGCACATTCTTTGTGCCTGCTTAGCAGGATAGCTTTAACTGGTGACAATCTCGTGAAGAGAGAGTGGTATATTCTAGAACAGCACAGTGGAACAGCTGGAAGCCTTTTAGGATGTCAATGACATTAGAAGATTATAATGATGTTGAGTGATGTATAATGAGGATAATACTGCTACTATTAATATCATGGGAAGCACTATAGAGTTTTCAAAACACATACACACACTCTCACAATTTCATTTGATCTACACAAAAATTGGTGAGATAGGCAAGTGTTATTAAATCCACAATATGGAGAAGAAAGCAGAAGCTAACATCAGTCTGTTATGCAGTAATTTAACAAAATTTTTTTTATTATACTTTAAGTTCTGGGGTACATGTGCAGATCTTGCAGGATTGTTACATAGGTATACACATGCCATGGTGTTTGCTGCCTCCATCCCTGTCACCCACATTAAGTATTTCTCCTATTATCCCTCCCCAGTCTCCCCACCCCCTGCTATTCCTCCCCTAGCTCCCCAACCCCCAACAGGCCCCAGTGTGTGATGTTCCCTTCCCTGTGTCCATGTGTTCTCATTGTTCAACACCCACTTATAAGTGAGAACATGCGGTGTCTGGTTTTCTGTTCTTGTGTCAGTTTGCTGAGAATGATGGTTTCCAGCTTCATCCATGTCCCTGCAAAGGACATGAACTCATCCTTTTTTATGGCTGCATAGTATTTCATGGTGTACATGTGCCACATTTTCTTTATCCAGTCTATCATTGATGGGCATTTGGGTTGGTTCCAAGTCTTTGCTATTGTAAACAGTGCCAAAATGAACATATGTGTGCATGTGTCTTTATAACAGAATGATTTATAATCCTTTGGGTATATACCCAGTAATGGGATTGCTGGGTCATATGGTATTTCTACTTCTAGATCTTTGAGGAATTGCCAGACTGTCTTCCACAGTGATTGCACTAATTTACACTCCCACCAACAGTATAAAAGTGTTCCTTTTTCTCCACATCCTCTCCAGTATCTGTTGTCTCCAGATTTTTTAATGATCGCCATTCCAATTGCCATGAGATGGTATCTCAATGTGGTTTTGATTTGCATTTCTCTAATGACCAGTGATGATGAGCATTTTTTCATATGTCTGTTGGCTGCATAAATGTCTTCTTTTGAAAAGTGTCTGTTCATATCCTTTGCCCACTTTTTGATGGGTTTGTTTTTTTTCTTCTAAATTTGTTTTAGTTCTTTGTAGATTCTAGAATATTACCCCTCTGTCAGATGGGTAGCTTGCAGAAATTTTTCCATTCTGTTGGTTGCTGGTTGACTCTAATGATTGTTTCTTTTGCTGTGCAGAAGCTCTTAAGTTTAATTAGATCCCATTTGTCTGTTTTGGCTTTTGTTGACATTGCTTTTGGTGTTTTAGTCATGAAGTCCTTGCCTATGCCTACGTCCTGAATGGTGTTGCCTAGGTTTTCTTCTAGAGTTTTTATGGTGTTAGGTCTTATGTTTAAGTCTTTCATCCATCTGGAGTTAATTTTTGTATAAGGTTTAAGGAAGGGGTCCAGTTTCAGCTTTCTGCACATGGCTAGCCAGTTTTTTCAACACCATTTATTAAACAGGGAATCTTTTCCCCATAGCTTGTTTTTGTTAGGTTTGTCAAAGATCAGATGGTTGTAAATGTGTGGCATTACTTCCAAGTCCTCTGTTCTGTTACATTGGTCTATATCTCTGTTTTATTCAACAAATATTTCCACAGCATCTACTATGTTCCAGCAATCGCTGCTGAGAATATGGCAAAACAAAATAGACCAAACCCCTAGTTCAAGAGATGGATGAAAAATACCTGTATTAGTCAGTTTCACACTGCTAATAAATACATACCCAAGACTAGGTAATTTATGAAGAAAAAGAGGTTTAATGGACTCACAGTTCTACGTGGCTGCGTAGGCCTCAGAATCATGGTGAAGGTGAAAGTCATATTTTACATGGTGGCAGACAAGAGAGAATGAGAGAGAACCAATCGAACGGAGAAACCCCTTATAAAACCATCAGATCTCGTGAGACTTATTCACTACCATAAGAACAGTAGGGGGAACCGTGCCCATGATTCAATTATCTCCATCTGGTCCCTCCCACGACACCTGGGGATTATGGGAACTACAATTGCTCAACCAGATCCCAGATGTCCTGGGCAAATTATTTGTTATTACCACAGAGTATCTTCAGTGTCCTTAATCCATAGAAGTCACTCTTCAATCAGTAAATCATTGCTTACAATTATGAATCAATCAGTCCATGATGTGGAGAACACTCTTCTAGGGTCAGGGGGGAGGGAGGGAGGAGAGAGGAGCGTGTGACCAGAGGGACAATGGCTCTCTTTTTGAGATAAGATCTCCCTCGGTCACCTAGGCTACAGTGCAGTGATTTAGTCATGTCTCACTGTAGCCTCAGCTTCCTGAGCTCAAGGATCCTCCCAGCTCAGCCTCCAAGTAACTGAGATTACAGATGCAGGCTGCCATGCTTAGCTAATTTCTAAATTGTTTTTAGATAGGGTCTTGCTATGTTGACCAGGCTTATTTTTAATTCCTGGGTTCAAGTGATCCTCCTGTCTCAGCCTCCCAAAGTGCTGGGATTACAGGTGTGAGCCACGGTGCCCCATGATAATGTCTTCTTCATAGATATAATGGTCAAAGGGGAGGAGAGAACATAAAGACACAGGAGGAAACAGCACCTAGAAGTAGATTCAGATAAACACTGAACACAAAGCTGTACCATTCCAGGACAAGGCAAGGGCCATGGGGTCCAGGCTCGGAAGGCGATAGAAAAAAGTAGTAAGAATTAAGTCAGAAAGGAATTAAATCTCCCTACCACCATCTGCCCACCCTGCAACCTAGATATTTTCTCCTCGGACCAGACCAAAATGGCAATGATTTTGTGGTCTCCTACTAAATTGTGAGGTCCCTGAATGTAGGATTTCTATCTCTTCATTTTTTTTTTCCTTAACCCCATAGCAGCTAGTCCAGTGCTAGGTGCAGAGGAAATAGCTAATAAAGTGCCAATAAATTGATGAATTAGTGTTGAAACTGATGGGTGTATATTTCACAGCAAGGTAGCAAATGGCACTCACTGCTCATCCTCAACCATTTTCCTTTTTTTTTTTTTTAAACTTGCAAGTCAGGTTTTTACTACGTCATCCAACACTGACTTCATTTATCCTGGTTTCTAATTTCTGTGCCTCTAGTACTGTGGAAAAATCAATGCCATTTCTTAATCAACTGCTATTTTTGACATTACCATTTCATCCTTATGGCTGTTCCCAAGACTGCAAAAATATATTTATAACCTTTTGTTCTTGCATTCAATACTATTTTCCTTGTCACAGGCCCTTCATGTATTCATATTCCTGAAGGTGTGAAAAGGCTAGGCATATTTTCATTTTCTCAGTCATTCATAGTCTATATGTTTTCCTCAGAGCTCTTGTATCTTTCTTCTCTTCCTGTAGATGACTCTAACCAAATTAACTTTGCCATTTCTCCCTGGATTTTTTACGATGAGTTATTTTTTTAATTGCCAACTTTTCCCAGAGAAAAAAGTTTTAAATATTTCTCAAGTGTTCCTTCTCTTTGGGTGTGAAATAAATCTGTGAAATAAACGTTTATTTCAGAAATGCATTAATTAAATTTGAGGATTATCTATCAACTGTGAATTTGAAGTCAGATGCTATGAGATTTGGGCAAACACTTAAATTCATAGGCTCGGTTAGTTTCTAGAGTAGTTGAGAATTCAATGAAGAAATGTCACTAAACAAAATGTTACGTAAATGTATAGTGTCGATGTTTTACTGGTCTGGTTTGGTAATTTAAAGAGCCTTTTAAGTTAGACTGGTTAAATTTGTTTGGCAAAGACCATTCTCACCTTGAAAACCAGTTTTCTTTATTACAATGAATATTTGTAGTTTCTACTTTGGCATGTGCCCAGAATAATTTGCAAATCTGAGTGGAGATATTTCAACCTGTATGATTCCAGAAATGACTGTACATGATTTGCTTTAACTGGATCATTAAGATCCTTGATCTTTTTTTTTCTTCCATACTTCCTGTTTTTGTAGGAAATCCTGGGAATGAAAACAGATGAATACTGAAAAAAAAAGGGTGTCACTGATGATTTTGGATCATGAATTTATTCCCTACTCAGTGTATTCAGCAAACCAGCTTTGAGTAAAGGCTGAGATCCCACTTTCTCCCACTCATCCCATCTCAGAGGACTGGAAAGAGCAGTGTATTCAGATGTCTTACTATTATTTAATTGCTTGTCACTTGGAAATTTGTGGGTTTTAGCAATTATTAGTGCTGTTTCCTGATTTTACTGTCCTTTAACATTATCCGGGAATAACAATACATTTAAATATATTCAATGACATACTAAAGGGGACCTGTAGGGTACTCTGAAGTAGAGTAACCGGTACTTGGCTTCCTAATTAGACTTTTGCAATGATTCATTCTATTCAAATAGAGTAATGATAATATAACTCAGAATTCCTAAAAACCACTATAGATTTAAAGTTCTTTTCTCACTTTTAAACTTATTTTTAAGGAGCGTAATCCTCCAACTTTGCAGTAGTGGTGAACTACAGTTAGTATTCATTGCAAGCTTGTATTGTACATTTTACACACACTACTTCTAGTTCTAACAACTAAATAAGGCAGGTACCTTTTAACTAATGAGACATGATTCAGAAATCTTAAGCAACTTGCCCAAGGGCATGTGGAATAGGTTTATTTAAATGTAACCTCATTGAAAACTGATCTTAAATTATATATAGAAATACAAACATAGGAAAAGAACGTAAATAAAAGATAAATCCAGAAAAGTGGAAAATGAGATGACTCCAAGGATAAGGTTTAATAATAAGAATTTCATGTTATAAGAAATAAAGATGAGACACTCTGACAGTCATATGGGTCAATGAGAGGAAAGTGACTATTTATGATAATTGTATTTTCCATTAAATTTAGTCAAACTAGTTGCTCGGGAACTAGATTTTCCTGACTCTGCTCTGAGTCCTTTAAAGGGGATCCTGGGTGGTACAGTGAAGCTCTTTCTCCTCTCCAGGGCATTTCCACACAATAAGTTCAACAGTGAGGTCTTCTTGTAAGACCTCATAGTGTTGACTGCTGGTAACACTTCAGAGTATGTTCTGCAAAAGCAAATCTACAAACGTTCAAAGCAGTGTGGCCTAGGCTTCAGCACTATCATTCAGAGAAACACTTTAGAACCAAGTTGAAAGAATGAGTGGCCTGTGTGCAACATTTTATAAAGGTAACTAAAAAGAATCAGCCAATAAAAAGCAAGTTCATGGTTACTGCTGTGAGTGCGACATGGAGATCAGTTACTCCAGTCTCTGTTTCACAGTAAATCTGTTTTATTTTTGGCAGTCCTCTGAGTGGAGGGTAGAGCTGGTGGGGAGTGCAGTCTACAGGTTAAAGCATGAACTGTGTGTGAGCCAAATCTAGCATTGTATCTTGGCTCTACCACTTACTAGTGGCATGACCTCTAACTCTCTGAGGCTCAGTTTCCTTGTCTGTAAAATGCAGAGAATAATTGCACCTTTCTGTTAGGACTGTTTTTGGTGGTTCAATAAAATAATGCATTAAAAGAACTTATTGTTATTAATATCATTAATTAATGTCAAGACATTCTCTTCTGAAACTTACAGGGCCAACAGAGGGTTTTGCTTGAGCAGATGTGGGTACGGCAATGGTAGAGAGTATGTGTCATTGCAGGGCTTTTTTTATTTTTTTGAAAATCCATGAATGTTGGAAGCCTCTGGATTTTAGGGCCACACTTTATTTTTGTTTAGAACCAAAGTCTGTGTCCTTTTCTTATATCCAGCTCCTTACGTGTTTTAAATATTTTCACCAAAGTTCATGGCCTAATGGGTTCTACCATTTTCTCAACGTAAAAATAATTGTGCAAGTCACTTTGTCTCGCTGTATTTTAATTCATTTACCACAAAACAAAGGTTTTTCTATGTTAGTGTTTCATACTGCCAGGTGGACAAGAGGAAGAATGTCTGCAAAGATTTGATCATCTTAGCATTTATTTAAATTTTTTTAAATTAAAGAAAACTTATGGTTTTAGGTACTAAGAAACTAAATTATACAAATGTTAGCAATATATTGACATTTGGTATGTGAATTTAATGAGCAATTTCCTAGCTCCCAAAATATTTATTTTCAATTTCCTACTTGCTTTTTATGGCCTATCTACTCAATTTTAAATCTGTTCAATTTATACAATCAGTAAATTACTTTTCCATAATTGCTGTAATTACAGACCTCTTCATATGTTCCTACTTATTTCTCAGAATTCTATGACAGGAAGACATTTGTGATGAAGTCCAGATACATCATGAAAGTTTAGGAAACAATGAAAATGTTTCACTAACATTAAAAAATATTATTTAAAAACAAATGTACCTATACGTATCTGCTGTAGTAACAGAGGCTATTAATAAATATATATCTCACTCTTATATTTAGCCCATTATGAAGTTTTCTTAGTTATATTAGTAAGAATATCCTAGTTTTTAAAAACTCCATTATATGATACTCATGGAATGTAAAAAAAAAAGCGTTAATTTGTTCAGTTAAATAATATCAAAAATGACTAGTTAGAAAAATTAAAATAAAAAGATCTTGATACCATTTCTTATCTGAAAAAATTAAAAATCTGACATCACTTTCTCTTATGAGATTGTGAGGAAATAGGCATTCTTATAAGTGGCTGGTGGGAATGCAAATTGATACAAGCCTTCCAGAGGAAAATTTGGTAACACTTAACAAAACAACATATGTACTTATCTTTTGACTCAAAAATCCCAATTCTAGGAATCTATTCTGAAGATACATCCATAATAATACAAAAATACACAGTCGCTAAGTTATCGTAGTAGCATATTTGTTATAGCAAAATATTGGAATCCATACTGATTAAATGTTTCATTCAACAATGAAGTACTACACAGCTACTAATAATATGGAAGATTCGTATGAACTGATCTGGAATAATTTCTACAATTAACCCATTTATGCCTGTGGTTGCAATTTTTTGAATATTTGCAAGCAGACCTTGGCAATGACCTTGAGTGGTAGGATAGAAATAACTCCCATATGATTGGCATCCCAATAGTGGAATGCTAGGCATAAATTTAAGTGAAAACAGAAAAGTATAAAAGAATATAGTATGATACCCTACCTCGAGGAAAAAAGGAGATATAATCAAATACACACATATCTACTTCTATGTGCAAAAGAAGTACAGGAATGATAAACCAGAAACTAAAGAGATTGATCAACCTACAGGGGGTGGGTGGGAAAAGGACAGAAAGAAGGGGGTTATGGTCATAAGTTAGTATGGATAAAGAGGGGGGGACCTAGCTAAATACATAACTTTTGTATAGTTTTGACACTTAGAACTATAGTAATGTTTCATATCCTATTCCAAAATAAAGAAATAATTAAAATAAACCAAGATGTAGGAGAACTTAAAATGAAATCCTAACAGTAACAAGGAAACCTAATTCTATTAGCAATGAATATAACAACATTCAAGAAGATAAGTAACCTAAGCAAGAAAATAACTAACTTAAGTAACTTTGAAAAACTATTTTGATTGGATACCACAAATCTAAAGGCAAAACAAACTGTACAGAAATAGTACGTTCTATCTAGTCAATATATTTCTTAAAGGGTATGGGTTAGCAACTCCAACTTACATACATTCTGTCTTTAACAAATATGTTAATACATCATGAAAACCAGATTTCTCATTGTTGAAGAAAGATGTTGCAAATAAGGAAAGAGAAGGCTAGATAAACTTTGTGGTGTTCAGCTGGCATCAGTATGAACTCACAGACAGATACATACATATGTGTGTGTGTGTGTGTGTGTGTGTGTGTGTGTGTATAAACACAAAATATACATATAAAGTGAGGTATATAGTTTAGTTAATAATATTATAGCAATGTTAATTTCCTGGTTTTATTATTGTAGCATGGTTCTGTATGTCTGTTATTAACATTGGGATAAGGTGAGTGACAGGTATATGTCAATTTTGTACTATTTTTGAAACTTTTTTGTAAGTTGAAAATTATTTCAACATAAATGTTAATCATATATTTGATAAATAAATATAAATTGTGAGTATGTATGGAATAGTATACATACATATATTTCCTAGCATATTTTGGAGAGAGGGCTTCATGGCAATGACACTCCAGTAGCACCAAGCACATCTAGTGCCCAGACCTTGGTTTCTAATACCGTTCTCCAATTAAAGGAACCAGAGCTCCCTGAAATCAGGTTGATTTTAGTATTGATGCAGGAAAAGTACTAAATGATCCAGGAATATCTTGCAATGGCAAAAATGAGAAATTACTTCAAAAATGATGGAAAACATATCTGAAGGATATAGGACCCAAATGTAAGGAGCTCCCAATGTAGAAACCTAGAACAATTTGAACAACAAAATAAATAATGACATTATTGGATTATACCCAAAGAATATAATGAATGACCATGAGCTCATACTGATTTAATTACATAACAAAACAAAAAAGTAGTTGGGAGAGAAAAAAGATCCACTTTTTTGGGGGGAAGAATTCCAATTAATATATAAAGAGGGAAAGAAGGAAATATAAAATCACTAGTATGCAAATACTACAGTAACAGCTGCTACAGGCAAAATCCTTTGATGGATGCTAATATCAGAGGTGAAAAGTTGAGGAGAAACAGGCTATTAGCATAGACTTCAAATATTTTCTCTAAAAAACATATTACCAATAATGGGATAAACTATAGTAACTCTAGAGTGAAAGATATCACCAGACAATGGAAAATATCAAACAAACCCAAATCAAGAAATATTCTACAAAAGTAACTGATTACTGTTCATCAATAGTGTCAAGGTCATAAGAGATAAGGAAAGTTGAGAAACTCTCACAGGTTGGAGAGGACTAAGGAGACATGACATCTACAAGCACATGGAATTCTGGATTGGATCCTGAAACATGAAAAACATAGAGGGTAAACTAGTGATATTAAAATAAGGTATATAGTTTAGTTAATAGCATTATATCAATTTCCTGCTTTTATTATTGTAGTATGGTATATTAGCAAGTTCTTACATTGCTATAAAGAAATACCATAATTCATAAAGAAAAGAGGTTTAATTGGCTTACAGTTCTGCAGGAAGCATAGCAGCTATTGCTTCCGGCAAGGCCTCAGGAAACTTACAAAAATGGCAGAAGGCAAAGGGAAAGCAGGAACATCTTACATGGCTAGAATAGGAGGAAGAGAGTAGAGGGAAGTGGGAGGTGCCATATACTTTTAAACTACTAGATTCCAGGATAACTCACTCATTCACTCACTCATTCACTATCATGATAACAGTACCAAGGATGATGGTGCTAAACCATTCATAAGAAACTCTCAACATGATCCAATCACCTCCAATCAGGCCCTGCCTCCAACATTGGGGATTATAATTGAGCATGAGATTTGGGTGGGGACACAAATCCAAACCATATCATATGGTTATGCATATATGTTATTACCATTAGAATAAGGTGAGTGATAGGTATATGTAAATTTTGTACTATTTTTGCAACTATTTGTAAGTTGAAAATCATTTCACAATAAATTCTAATAAATAATTTGACTTTAGGAAGATCAAGACTAAAGAATAACAATTTGTAAAGCTACTTCTTTAAAAAAGTCCCTGGGACATAAAGCTTATATGTCAAATTTAATGCGTATATATTAAACCCCTGGTAAGTGAAAAATCCTCTAATTTGGAATTTTATTCATTCAGATAAAGGCTTGGCTAAAAGTCTTATTTTAAGTGATCATCAGAAAAGATCATATATGTTCAAGAGAATGCTAAGATTTCTAAATTAAATAGAGAAACACTTTAAGCAAAAATGACACACTAATTAAAGCTCATTTTTATTTATGGAAGCATAAAAAGATCATATGTGGTATTACCTGGCAGATAATAGGTAGCCAATAAAAAGTCAAGCTTAAATTTAAAAATAAGTCCTCTAATGCCTTCTAGAAGGCAATAATTTGATGTCCGTATCCTTGCTCTCTCAATGAGTACAGATTACTATGACTTCCCTGTGTAAATGGATACAGATTTATCAAGAAGGATCACTGACACTTTCATAAACTGCCATCATAGCTCTCAAGTGGCTGTTCCTCTGCTGAATTAAGAAGTTTCAGATTAAAGAATTTGGCTTTCATCTTCTAATTGATTTGCAGAATGAGGCATATACTTTATCATTTTGCTTCCAAGCTATCAATGTCTGCATCCTATAAATGCCCAGATATAACTCTAAATTAAACTTTTATTACATTTTAAAGGTTGATTTAGCAGGTTTGTGATGTTCATACCTTCACAGGTTATTCACAAGCAACCTGATGTCCAGTCATCACAGATTGAAATGGATAGGAATCAATGCACGGCACAACAAAATTAAAATAATGTTTTTCAATCCTGAAGCACTTAGAAGAAATGGATTTTAATATCTATCAATTCCACATGTAAATTAAATGAATCCTGAAACTAACTTCTCCAAATCAAATTCAAAGGAAATGTAGTAAGGACACACAGTAACCATTCAACACAATTCATTGTCAGATTTTTAAAATGTTGCATGGCCACTATTAAACTATTTGAAATTTTGATCTAAAAACCCAAGACTCCCATGTGGGTTAGGAAAAATAAATTGTAAATCCACACGAAGAAACTGGAAGACTGAATGCAGCCCATAGGCTCAGCCTTTGATCTGGCCACATGCTGCAACCTCATGTTATTGTTCGCAGGCTCGACCTTTCCTCTCACTTTGTTCTGGCAGCTTTCCAAAGAGGGACAGGTGGTTTTAGGGCATTTTCTTGTGTTACAAATCAAATAATATTTCATGGCTTTCACCTTTAATGTGCTAACCAGAAGGCATTCGACTAAAGTCACTACGGAGGTTTGGGGAAATAATTTATACTCTAGGGCATTCTTAAATCAGTAACTTGGCAATATGGGATTCAGAAAACTTCACTGCTCTCTCAAATGTTTCATTGCAAACGCTGCATCATGTATATTTGTGTTGTTCCTTGGGGGACTCAATATCCAGAAACCAATGAATCATTGCATTGGTCCTTACATGTCGAGTGTTCACTGGTGACAATCAGGCCACAGGACACACAATGATGGAAGGGGCTGTTTTGTGATGATGATATTCTTGCCAGTGAAGGAAATTAATGCCTTCTTGGGAAAGTTTTTGTAAAATTAACAACTTTCATGCCTCAACTTAAAATCTAGAACTTGTTAATGGCCAGAAGAATGTAAATCTAGATTTCATGCATTGAGAATTGCAAAAGGTCAAAACCAATAGAAAATCAATTTCCTCTTGAATTGATTGTAATTATAAAATGTCAATATGTATGATAAATACGATTATTGAAGGGTTTCTGAGTCTAAAAACATATTTGGGGTAGCAACTGAGGCATGACTCCGTTGCATCATTATGTTAAGTATTCTCATATTTGCCCTGTTAACATGCTAGCTGCATTTAATTAAAGAGTTTGGAACTTATAGAAAAAGGCTAATTCTGAGAGTACATAGTGATTAGCAGGCTGTGGAATGTTTAACATTTAGGGGTAAAGGCAGCATGATTTCACCAGGAAGAAAAATGCAGGCACCCGTGTGGAGCCCAAGATGGGGAATTCCAGGTACAATCTGTCAGAGTTGATTAAGTTGGCCACATCTGGGCTATGAAAACCCTCCAATGGTTCTTGATATCCCAGCTCTTATTCCAGGAACATAGAACACTACTATTTTCAATATTCATTTGGATGGTCCCGCTTTTGGTCCCACTGTTTCTCAAATCCAGCAAGACTCAAACAGATAGAAGAAATCCATGTTTGCCATTCCCCAAACTAGCTTCCTGTTTGCTAACAGCACCGTCTTTCTCTCAGGCACTTATCTCAGTCATAGCTGATGTATTTCTTCTTGGCCCTCTTCTTTTAGTCACCTCTATTTAGACACAGAGGCCTATAAATTTTTATGTCCAACTCTACCATTATTGCTATCTCCCTTTCTCCTTCTGTGCCACACTTAGGTGACCTATCTAGTCTAACGACCACAAGTCTCATCCATCTGAATCCATCTTTTACTTAGCTGCCAGATTACTACTTAGATCCTGACACCCCTTGGATAAAAAAGCTTTGTGCCTTGTCATTGCTCACAAGACAAAAGAACCTCAAGTATTTGGCCTGACTTCTAAAGCCTCCACCGTCCAATCCAGCCCAACCTTACCTCCCCATGCACAACAGCAAGCAAGTATTTCAGCTGGGCTAGTTTCCTCACAAACTCCAAAGCACATCATACTTATTCCTACCTTTCTACCACCAGTTTTCCCTCCTGGTGTCACCAAGCTCTTATTCATTTGTGCAGGGGCAAGGCCAACTCTGCTGGGATGGGTGTTGTATCTCAGAAACTAAAGCAGATCCAGAAACAGGGATAAGAAGAAGTTTGATGAAGTGTATTTCTACTCTTGTCACTTCAATTCTTACTGATAAACAATTAGCTGATAATTTTCCATTGGTTTCCAGCTTGCCCTTGTTATGTGCTTGGTGTACATGTTTCTAGTGTCTTGATGTTTTATGACCTGACACTTAGTCTCTTGCTTTTCATACCTTCACAGGTTATTCGCCTGCACAGGAACCCACATTGTTTCTGCCCTTGGTGCTCTGTGGATGCGCCTTATCCTTTGGTGATTTACATAAATTATCTAGTTTAATCCTCACAGTGCTAAGAGGTAGGTACTATTATCTCCAGTTGACGGATGAGAAAATTGAGATTTATGCAGGTTAAATTATGTTCCCAAAGTCACACAGATTATAAATGGTGGAGTCAGGCAGGATTCAAACTCATGCAGTGACTCAAGAACTGGTGCTCTTATCTGTGTCTTCTCCATTTACCCAAAGTCCATTTTGAAAGCACACATCTCGTCTCTTTAGAAAATTATAATTTATCAAGTCTCAGGTCCAGGTTGTGTGGTTTCTATTTTTGGTGTGTTTACCTTGGATGTGCGTAGTCTAGAACTAAGCAAAAAGAAACCATCCAATAAATTTTTTTTTAGGAAAGTGAAACATATTCAGAGGTTGAGCCATGTCAAGCAAATTATAGATGCTGTAATGGTCTAAGATTGCCTGTCCAATAGAGTAGCCAGTAGCTACATATAGTGATTGAAATTTATTTAAAATGGCTTGATTGTGGTAATTACTTCACAATGTGTATGTATATCAACTCATCACATTGTGCACCTTAAATATATACAAATTTTGTCATTTATTTCTACCTCAATAAAATTGGAAAAAATAAGTAAATAAAATTTAAAAGATTAGTTCTAAGGCACACTAGCCACATTGTAAGTTCTCAACAGCCACATGCAACTACATTTACATTAATTAAAATTAAATAAAATGAAAAATTGAGTTGATCATTCTTACCAGACGTATGTCAAGTATTCAACCACCACATGTGGATAGCAGCTATTGTGCTGGTAGCACAGACATAGAACATTTCCATCATCACAGAAAATTCTATTAGACAGTGCTGGCAATATCAGATTATCAATTTCTCCTAATATAGCTTATCAGTCCTTGTAGCCACAGACTAAGCGTTACTTCCTAAACGCTCAGTAGCAGTTAATTGGTGCAGTGGTTAATGACCCAGGTACTGAAGACAAAACCTGGAATTGCAACTTACAAGTTGTATGACCTTGAACAGGTCACTGAAATTCTCTGGTTTCAGTTTTCCCATCTGTACAATTGAGATCTTAATATTAACTACTTAATAGGGTTGTTGTAAGGATTAAAAGTGTAAGTTAATCACAATATTGTCTGGTATAGAGTAAGTGCTCAATAAGTACGATTAGGTATTATTTCTATTTACATAATGTTCTCCTAATGAGATCCGGAACCATAGAAATAGAATAAAATTTCTTATAACTCTTGCTTCATTTTAGAATTTAGATATTATGTTTGCAAGTGAGTAGCAAGACATATTTAAACATTCTCTCTGGGACAAACCCAGGAAGTGCATATCTGGATCTTTAATTAATAAAGTATGATATTAGGCACATGTTAAACTGGGTCACCAAGAACTTGCTGAACATTTTAAATTCAGCCACAGGGATTTAATTGAAAAATACTGCAAGTCCGGCTAATGAATGGACATACATGTTTCACTTAGTGGAGATGCCTTTTATAAGTAAGCTCCTATGCCTGATCCTCATCCTCCAAGTGCTCTGTATACAAAATTATTTCTGAAATCCCCTTAGGATTATTGATGATTTTAGTTCTCTCATCTGGTTGAGTCCTACCTGTAGGCTTTGGCCTATGGAATACATTTCTATGTATGCTCAACTCAGCAGAGTTTAGGACACTAAACTATTTTAAAGACAGGAAACTGATCTAACAATAACCAAAGGTACTGAATTTAGAGAACCAGGAGGCACATGTACCAGGGATAATACCAAAGGGTACAGACAGCTGTTTAGTGGAATGTTTGTGGTGGATTTTGAGAATTCCCTCCTTCTGAAGTCAATGAACTCAGGTAGAAAAGAGAGGTTTTGCTTTCTGTGAGAAAACGAATCTCTTCAAGCTGGTATGAGACAACCAGAAAGATAAATGTAGGGCTGAGACAGGAGAGGGTCACTGGTGGATTTATTCAGTCTGAAAACTGTTATCAGCTCTGGCGACCAAACAGATGGCCATTGTTACCTTTCTCACATCTGCTGACTTATTCATTTCAACCAGTAGAATTATTAAGCCCTTCATTAAATCAGCTAATTTCCTGAGCATTGAGATTTTAGTGTTCAACATTGACAGCCCTATTTGGCATCTAATTATTGGAGTTATCTTTCTAGAAGATTCCTGCCTCTTAAAGAATAAAAATGTGATGCATATCAGATATATCCCTGCTTGGGATAAGCCATATATTCAACTGCTTATTTTTCATTTTTCTTTCTAATTTTCACTTCTTCAGAGCTTATAATAAAGGAAATTCTTAGCATAGCACATTATTTACATCTATGCAAAGAAAAAAAACTGAGGACACATCTTTTTCATGTGGGATTTATATATAAGATGTTATTTGAAGGACAAGGCACATTTCATGCTCTATTTTAATTTAAATTCTCTCCTGGCTATCTGACCAATATCTATGGACACAATATTTTTAAATGAGATACAAGCAGAAGTTTTCATATACCATGAAGGTTCCCAAAATCTCAAATTACTTCCACGAATACTTATACCCATTCCCTCTTTAGAGTAACAAAAGGAAAAGATTTAACCACCAAAAGAAGTCACTGAGGCTGTCTCTTCTAACCTGGTTTCCACCCTTGGTTCCTTAGGGAGTTGTTCACAATAAATAAATCACAAGGACAGCTAGATGAAGAGATTACAGCTCTTAAAAAGCAGTCTCTTTTATAATTGTTAAAGAAACAACCCAGAGGAAAAAGAAAACTCATTTCAAAAATGACTCAAGTATGATTGGCAATTTTACTTTTGAGATAATTATGAATTAAAGGAAGTTTTAGATCAATCAGAATATATATCCACACACACACACATAGTCAAAGTAAATATTACGTTGGTGGGAAAAGAAGTCTAAGGGCCATCATTTAACACTTCCATAATTAAAATACTTTAATAAAATGTTGCCACATTGCACGAAGATTTGTTAATTTATTATTTGGGTTAAAATAAGGATTTTCACTTGAGCTGCTAATCTTGAGATGTTTAAAGTGATCTAAGTGCCTCAGGAGGTAAATTTCCTTGCTTTATTCTGTTAAATTGGTCACCACATAAAGACTCTGACTATGGTGGCCATGGGGCTTGTTAAGACTTTGCTATTTGTGAATACCTGTGTGGTTTGATGTTTTCTTTAATGATCCAGTTAACTTAGCTCTATGTTCCTTATTTTCTAGTTTCTACATCACAATAATCTCTACTATCACATGTTCCTTTTATCTCCCAAAATTAGAATAGCTAAGAATGTCATTGGGCTAATGTGCAGAGTATTAAGATTTTTGCCTGGGTTTCTGAGCCTTTTGTAATAGATTTAATTCCACTGTAAAGAATCACGAAATATTTTCTTTTGGCATGACAAAAGTCAGGCACCTGTGTCATGGCTTGAACTTGAAAACATGACATTGAAAATTATAATATATTATTAGAGTCAAATGTCAATTACTAAAAACAAGTTTGTTTTATATATAAATAAATTTATCTATAGAAAATACATTGAAGAGTAAACTACTAACAAAATGCAAAATTCCAAATTCAAAGGCAAATTTTCTAATCACTGAATAGTTTTAACATGCTCTGCATTCTCTTGGTCAACTAAATTCTTCTGTTGTTGGTTCTCATAGAAATTAGAAAGCTTGATAAGGCATAAGAGGTACTCTAGCGAACTTCATCTTATACATAAAACATTTTGCATGCTAATGAATTTCAGTTGCACAGTTGGTATGCCTCATTTCAGACCACTGGTTTGTGTCATATTATTTTATACCATAAATCTCATCTTGAAAATCTCAATCAGATTATCATTTATGGTAATCAGTAAATAAGAAATGGAATAATTACAATTATTAATTGCACAGAAGTTGAATGTATAGGAACTAGAAATAGACGGATGAACAAAAGTTGGAATTGGGCATAAAGGAAATACACACACCCACACACAGATCCCCTAGAATGAAGACTTGACTATTATAAACAGCAATTTTAGATCTGATGTATGTTGCCTCCTTTGATCCATGGGAAAATTGCTTGATTCAAAATAGAAATTGTGGCCCTGTGGATCACTTGAGTTGCTGCCTCAAGATCAACATTAGTAAGTGTTCAGAGGTTAAGAAATGCTTTCTTATATTTGCTGAATACCCATGCATTATGCCACCAACCTTAAGACATTAACCCTATTGTATCACATAAAAACACTCACATATGAAGAATTCAGAGTAAACTGTTTTCTAAACTTAGGTAATTGATAGCAAATGTAACCAGCGACAGGCTGTTGGGTGCCAGCCAACTGTTTTCTTTCTTTCTTTCTTTTTTTTCCTGGGTAAGTAGTTAGAACTGCTTATGCATTCTGCCAGCATTACATGAGAACACAACATATGATAAATGTCCACAAGAAATGAGAAATATTGAGTCGATGACTATAAAAGAAAGATGGAGGATTGGATGGTGTTAGATTTCACCTGACAGAAAACAGTGTTCTTTGGTTTTTTAAAAAAGTCTTTCCTGGTGCTTTCAGGAATGCACAAGGGCAAATGTGAGTCCTCTAGCTAACAGAACTGACTTTAAAATTATTGCTTTGGCTTTTGTTCCTCAATTTCAGGGTTCCATTTCTGGACTGTATTATTAAGCAGATTCTTGTATTACATAAAGTAGAGATGAAGAAGCCTTGAAAGTTTGCTGCTAAATATGGCTCCTGGGTTTTTCTTTTTCTTTGGTTTAAAGGAAATCATTTTCTATGTTTAGAGTCTAGAGATTTTTGTAACATAGCATTTCAGGAATATCAGCCAGAGTCATATCATATTGACTATGGAATTATTTGTAACTAAAAGAGTTTCTTGTCAGATTTATATTATGGACTTTCATGCTTGAGAAGGTCTTTGAAAGAATATGCTTGAATCATTCCTTCTGCCTATTTTATCTCCTGAAATGCAACATAACACAGTCCTGTACATTTTATAAAAGAAAATCTGCGTTTCCTCAGTAGAAACAATAAATGTTTATTTTCTAATATCAAATAAGGCTTAACTAGTAACATTTTTCCAAACACAAAGTTACGAATGCACAAATTACCTTGAGGCTTAACAACTCTTGTAGGTTCCAAGAAAGTCATTTGTGCACCAAGTAGCCATTTATTACATGACACTAGTCATTGGACTGACCTAACACAGCTTCCTTGCGGCTGGCTCTAATTCACAACTTGATAGTAGCTGTCACAGTGAAAGAATCAGGTACGTTATCTGATTTGTTTCTGCCATCCTTCACTCATGAGTCCATTAACAACGGGGATATGTAATTTTTAAATTACTGAATTAGTCATACTTCCATTAAAAGAATAGACGTACAAAGTAAAATAGAACAGCTTCTGAGTATATTCCCTTCCATTTCTCTGTACAGTTGGGTCCATTTATTCCATTCAAAGAACATATACTGAGTACTGTTCTCTATTCTATCCCCATGCCTAAACCAAAACAAAGTCCACATGATAGGCACTTAGTAAATATGCGTTGGACTAATGAATACTTGAGAGAATAAATGAATAGTGCCCACTGCAGGGTCTCTTGGCATGCCACAGATGTAGTGCCTACATTGGGTTTCATGTTTAATACTCTTATGCCGGTTTTCAGTCTTTGAGCTGCCTGTCAACTTAATAATTTGACAAGTTTGAAATGAAGACGCCCAGAAAGTCTGATATCACTGGTTTATCTGGTCTATGTGTGCCCAAGGCTTAAATTAAAAAATACTAGCTGCTTTGCTGGCTTCCCCCTCAATACCCTTTGAAGGGCATCTAAATCAAGAGAACTCAACCTTTTTCTGATGAAAAATAACACATACTCTCCAAATCTCATCAAGTCAGTGATAGTGGGGAGGTGAGACTTGATCATAGAAAATGTCAAAAATAAAACAAGCGAGCATTTAAAAACCACTGACAAATCCTGCTAGACCTATTGAGAGTGACACAAAAAATTGAAACTCTCTGAGGTCTATAGTGTAACAATTATATATGCTGTGGCTATTTAACATCAATTTTGTTTGACAATGCCAATTCAATACAATCTTATTTGCTATTTTATTCTGTACTTAACAAAGTAGGGTTTCTCTGATCCCCCAGACTAAGTTAAGTGCCCCAGCTGAGTAAAGGCTTAGCATCCCATGCTTCCATTATCCTAACAATTTATCACAGTTTATTATAATTATTTTAACTATGTTAAATTCCCTAAGGGCAAAAAATGTATATGCCTAGCTTACCCAATAGAGTGAGTTGGATTATTAGGGTCTTTGCTAACTGGGGTAGCCTAAAAATTAAGTAACATAATTGGGACAAAAACACTCAGGTCTCACTTTTATACTTGCTGTTAGAAGCATTCTCTAACACTTAGGGATAACAAGTAGTATGCAATAATACAGAATCCCTGACTTTGTCTTACCAACCTTTGCCTCTCCTCACTGGCAACATCTTTTAGAAATCTCTCTCTGGTTCTCATAGTCCATAAAATCTTAGAAGGTACCAGATGTTTGCAGGAGGCTGTCCCACACATCCTCAATTTTAAAGTAGACGTAAGATTTATTATAGCTATATAAATGTAATTCAGCCTTGACTTTTGTGTTCATGAGCTAGTTGTAATCTGCAACATGGCCTCTTGTGAAAAAGAACAATTCTTATCTCTGGAGTGTTGATATCAATGCCGAACACCCAAAATAACCACAGGATATTACTGAAGCGAGTTCTGCCCACAAACCGTTTCTCCCTCTAGGAGATTTTAATTTAACATAAACATTTTTCAAGACAACCATTTTGCATTTAGGCAGCATGCAAAACTAGGCTAGAATAAGTTGTGTATGAAAATACAGCAACACCTGGGATAAGTGCCTGAGCAGAGGCTGGTAATGCCTTAAATCAGGGTTTTCTCCTACCGCATTGCATAGTTTCTAACAGTGAGAATAGGCTAAAAGCCACTCTCCTGCTTTTTCTGGTCCTGCCTAGCTCAGGGGTGCTATGTAATACACCATTCATTCCGATGCAGCAATTGGAATCTGGGTTGTGCTTTATCCTAGGGAATACCATATACTCCTTACTACAAAGCAAGTGAAGGGCCAGGCTGGAGGCTGAGGAGCATTTTTAATTACTGTAAAATAGGTCTAGTTGCATTTTTTCAACGTTGTAAGGAAGTTTTCAAAGAAAAGCTCTTCATGTAAAAATGGAGTTTATTTTTCTTATAACAGTTACAGTTACTTGATAAGAGTCTTTTGAGCAATTCCTCTGTGCAGGGCAGTGAGTTAAACTTCCTGGAGGACGGCTATGAAAATGCATCCTAAATAGACTCCTGATTTTTTTTCGAAGATCACACACACACACACACACACACACACACACACACACACACCAACTACAGAACTTCGGAAGTGGCTGGAATACCCTAGAGGTTTTAACGAAAATGCTTACAACACTTAACTTTCTTTTGACATGATCCAGACACCGACTGAATTCTAAACAGTCACTAATCACTTTCAATTAATTGGTGGCATTGTAAAGACTGGGAGGAAATGCCCCCAATTTGACTCTTGTTTTTATTGATGGTCGATTGCATACCACTGTTAACATTTTAGACAGGCACATCATAATTAAAGAAAAACATCTATAACATGTATAAACTGGGACGTTTGTGTAGCTGGCAGGGAAGGTACATGCAACTGACACCCACAGGAGTGAAGGTTTTGATGAGAGATGCCTGAAGCCCAAAGCGATGGGCTGCAGGTGCTACCCAGAGAGAGGGCTATTATATTTAATTTTTGTTGGATTGTCAATTTGCTCACTGATCTTTGCCGCTGCATTCATGAACACTGTAACACTGTCATCTGAGATGTATCTGTGTGGAAAATGGAGTTGGCACATTTGACTAATTCATGCCATAAATTTGTGAACTAACACTTGACGCCCAGACAAGTATTAGCAAGAACATATTTTGCTCCATAAGTCTATGTTGGTGGTCAGTTCTCAATACCATAGCAGAACCCAAAGGAGGAAAACTGGAAGAATTTTCTCAAAGACATCTAGGACTAATAAAAAAAAGAGACAGGGGAAGAGAGGGTACGAAAGGCATTCATACAGGATGAACCATCAAGCTTGCTTTTCATTAAAGTACATCCAGCAACACATAGTGGGTTCAAATTTTAGTTTTTAAATCAACTGATTTTCCAGACATTCCATTTCACATCAAATCAGTATCGAGGAGACCCAACTGATCAAAAGCATAAGGATTTGTCTTCTGTTAAAACAGCCAGTAAGCGCTGAGGACAAAAAGCCAATTACGAAGTCACTGTTGCTCTTACAAGTTAAAACGCCTATATTCTCATTCTTAATCATGTCCTGCTCTAAGTAACAAAATCCACATGCCTGCCTTCTTCAATCACTTGCAGGCTGACTGAAGCCAACCAAACTGTGTTAGGCATTAGTGCAGTTTCAACCAAAAATATGGATGATCTATATGACTCCCAAGTGATGCCATCTATATGACTCCAAGTGATGCATCAATAAGCAAATCTTTTTAGATTTCTTGATGAGAGTACCTTTTTAATCAGCGTTAGTTGGGTATTCTGTCTTTGCTAAAAAAATCTAAATCTTCTAAGATCAAGTTTATTTTTAAAAATTTATATCCCTTCCACAATTTTAGTAAGGAACAAAAATCTTAGTAAAGAATCATGTCATTTTGTGTCAGAAGCATACCTTAATGATTAACTTTTAAAAACTCTGTTTTTCAAATAAAGTAACTCATGATCATACAAACAGATTTTGTCCTCCCACTGCGGGGAGAGGTAACAGCACTTCAATTTATTCTTTCTGAAATAATTCTAAGGTTTTGTTAGATGATTTCCATTTGAATCTGTACATTGTAAAATTTATCTGTACATTGCAAAATCTTTTTTTTTTTTTAAGCTCAAAACCATTTCCTCTGGCCTTCCTAAGCAAAATGGTGAATTAGCCAATGGGTTTCATTGTCAAGAGCTGAGGCCTGTAACCTAAGCACATCATTGTACGGCGAGCTTCAGTTTCTTTGACTTCTAACATCTTTTTTCTATCCTACGCAAATCTTAGTTGTCAGAACACTTTACTCGTGCATTCTGGTTTAGAGGTTTGCATAAATGACGAAGGCCCTCAGAGGCTGACAAATGCCACTGCTATTTTCACCACTCTGCTTGTCACTGTGTAATTGCAGTAAATGCAATTGAAAGTACTTTTATTTGAAGGCCATTTGACAGAGGTGGAGAAAACACATTTACTCTTTCAAGGCCTGTGTATTTTCCTGGGAGAAGCCTGCCTATAAAATTTGTCCTTTTATCCTTGGGTGGCAATTTGGGAACTATCTTTGGGCAATGCAACCTCTTGAATGATTTCTGCAACCCAAGAACAAAGCCTTGATTCACAGACCTCCCCCTCCATTTTCCCCACCTCCCTGCCTCCTGCCTTCTAGAGACTGGAAGCCTGTTTCATGCTTGTGTGCTTAAAGCCTTCTTTTCCACAGAATGAGATAGAAAATTTGCATAGTTTAGCCAAAATACTGATCTATTTTCATTCTAGTTCAAGGAAAACCTTGTTTACTATTATCTGTGGCTATGTTGAGGTAACACAAATAAAAAAGAGAGTACAGTGGATTTTTTTTACAAGGTTCTTTTCTAAAGCGTCCCTTCTCATGGGAATGCATGGAACTTCAACAAGATTACTTCTGTTTTCATCAGAGAGACCAGCTGGCTCAGTATAGCCGGCTTGCACAATCTTTAACAGGACTGTCCCATATCCTATAAGTAAAAGCTTAAGAAAAATGTAAAATAATATTTATAATTTGCTAAACATGGTTTTAAAAATCATCCTAGTCTCTAAAAGTCATCATAACATTTTTTTTTTTGAGACAGGGTCCCACTGTCACCCAGGCTGGAGGGCAGTCGCATAATCACAGTTCACTGTAGCCTCAACCTCTGAAGCTCACACAATCCTCTTACCTCAGCATCCCAAACAGCTGAGACTATAGATGTGTACTACCATGCCCAGCTTATTTTTTAATTTTTGTGCAGATGGGGGTCTCACAATGCTGCCCAGGCTAGCCTCAAACTCCTGGGCTCAAGCAATCCATCTGTATTGGCCTCCCAGAGTGCTGGTATTACAGACATGAACCACAGTGTCTGGTTTGTTATAACTTCTGACCCACCCATCAAGCCCCATAAACACTTTCTGTTGTCCCGTCTCTATTCTCAGATCCGTTTAAACACTTCTTACCTATAAACAGATTCCACTCTGTGTCAAGGTCAGCCTGATTTGCCAAGCAGCCCTTCATGACGTTCAGGCAGTAGTTGTTGCAAGGCCTCACCGTGGGAAGCCCCCGACAGTATGGGCAGTACAGCATCTTCATGAGGGCACGGATACACCCAGGGGTTGGGCTGACCTGCAAATTTATGGCAAAGAAAAAGAAAATTGGAAATAAGAAGGATGAAGTGGAGGAAACAAAGAAACAAGGCATGTTCTCCTTTTTTAAAAAAGACAAATATCAGTGATAAACCTCAAGCAATAGAACTGAATCTTAACCCTTTGTAATAACTGATCTTGAATCCAGCCGATTCCTGTTGAATTCTTCTGCTAGGCAAAGTAATAACTTTTTTGTATGTCCCTGTTAACATTTTCATATGGATGTCATTGTAATTCAGCCCTAAAGCCTAGACACTGTTTCGTTGCCATAGAACATGAAATGAGATAATGCGTGTGAAAGCAATTTGCAAAGTTAAAAGCCCCATAAAAATGTAGGTATTATTAAAGTTTAATGTGACACCTTTAGAAACTTTTCCAACTGGTTATTTGACCCTGTTTCTAAAGGAGGTTGGCAGATATATTTCCCTTGTACATAACTTTTCTTCGAAGATCAATATCAAAGTGTCTGAGATCGCTGTGATCCAGGCCTACTTAGAAGCAATGGAACTGCCAAGGTACCATCTTTGGGCATCTGCAGCTTTTGCACTTCTGGAAAATTCATGGAAAATTTCAAGGACCAGTGTTAAATGTGAGAAGCAATCCTTGCAGTAATTCTGAGGAGCTACGAACGCACTGACAATGAATGGCTATTTGCCCTGAATCGGAAAGTCAGGGCTCCTCAATTAATCAATTATAAACCATAAGGGCTCTTTTTAGACTCATTACAAATTCTAATTTAACTTCAAGAGGAAAGAACATTTCAAACATGATATGATTTGGCTGTGTCCCCACCCAAATCTCATCTCGTAGTTCCTATCATCCCCACATGTCATGGGAGGTGAATCCTAGGGGGGAGTTACCCTTATCCTGCTATTCTCCTGATAGTGAGTGAGTTCTCACCAGATCTGATGGTTTTATAGGTGCCTTTCCCCCTTTTGCTTGGCACTTCTCCTTCCTGCCCCCATGTGAAGAAGGATGTGTTTGCTTCCCCTTCTGCCATGACTGTACGTTTCTTGAGGCCTCCCCAGCCATGCCGAACTGCGAGTCAATTAAACTTCTTTCCTTTAAAAATTACCCAGTTTTGGGCAATTGTTTATAGTAATGTGAGAATGAACTAATACAAGACAGTAGGGACCAAAATTAGAAAACAAAAACACAAAACTCTTTTTCATGACTAGATGTAAAAATTGTTGCTATATTTGTTTGGTTAGTTTCATATAATTTTGATGTTTTAGTCAAGTAACTATACATTGCTATACTTGCATTCTAGATCTGAGGGAAAAATCTAATTTGTATCATTTGGCCCTCTCGGAGAGTGGTGGACTTGAGCTTACAGGTAACAAGAACACTCAGATGCCAAAGAAACATAATGCTAGTGTATTGATGGAACAACAAGAAATATTTCCACATAAATGGATACTTTCAATTACGATAGCTATTTCTCTATGATTCCATCCCTTACCTAGAATTAATTTTGATATTTTTAAAGCAAGGCTTTGGTTTCTGAAACATTTTCTTAATTTTACCCAGTACGTTGACAAAATCACTAAAAAAATATTTTAGGAAATGAAGCTGTTTATTTAGGCACTAAAATTTCTAGTTGTCCTTTTGAGTTTTTTGCATTTTTTTCTGGAATTTTATGAAAATTTTCAAACATGAAGAATAGGTGAAAGACTTTTATAGTACACATCCATAACTCCTAGATTGTACAATTTACATTTTTCTACATTTGCTTTTTCACACATGTATCCATCCTTCTACCCACCCATTAACGTACCTTATTTTTCATGTCAAAGTAATATCCTTTACTTTTTTTATACCAGAGTAATATCTTTTTAATTTCTACTTTTCCTGGTAATTTAATACTGGCTTGAATAAAATAGAATCAACATAATCAACAATAGAAAGTCAGTGAGTAAAAAACTTTAAATCAAATAAGTGAAGTAAAATATAATTGGCCTTTCTCTATAAGGGTATTCATAGAATGGTTTCCTATCCATTAATTCTAAAACTAATTTTCCAACAATGAAACAGAAACAAAAAATGGGTATAAAGGTGAGGAGTCTGTTGACTTCTCTTTTAAAGACATATTACTGCCTATTTCATCTCCAGATAGGCGATTTTGTAGACAGTGCCAAATTTGTCTAAGGCCATATCATGCAGAATGCACCCAATCTCACTTGATCTTGAGAGCTAAGGAGAGTTGGGCCTGGTTAGTACTTGGATGGGAGATAGTGCCAAGTTTCATCCATAATTGAGCAGCATTGTTTCAAAATTTTCCTTTATCCATGTGTGTCTTGAGCCACTCACCAAAAAAACGGAAAAAATAATTTTGAATTCCCCAAACAATATTAATCTGAAATTTCAAATTCTTACACATTTTCCTTATTGGCATGGATACCATCTTGCAGACTTATTTGGTGTGGTTACTATCTTGCAACCCTTCACCACAGGATTTTATTTCCTGTAGCCTTGCAATTTCTCTCCCGATTGATGCTTTTCTCCAGAGACTACCCAATTTTCACTTGAGCTAACTAAATTATTCTACCTTTGACACTGTTGGGTTTTGGTTTTCTCACCATTGGTATATGATGCTGTGCTTCTCACTCAGTGTTCTAGTATTAGAACCTGGAGCATTTGCCAATATCGAGACCATAAATTTGAGATCTCTTGAACCGCATGCACTGTCTCGCTCATCCTTATAACTTTCACTGCTGTGCACAACATGCACATCATATAAGGTATTACAATGATGACTCACTTGCTAAGTGCTTATCGAATCAAATGGTCTATTGTGTTTCCCATTTCTTGGCCACATTGATATTCAAATAAAAAAGGAACAAGATGGTTTTATACATCTTAGCATTCAATTGTTGCCTTTTAACTTTGTTTTCAAAGGCTATTGATTGCATTCATTCCAAAGGTTTTCTTTTCTTTTTTTTTTTTTATTGTGTTGGAACCAGTACTATTTTCTCAGTCTGACATTTCAGAAGAGTCTCCAACTTGGGGTAGCAACCCACAGAGAAAATTGAACAGCCTTAAAAATCTGAAAGAACAATGTTGTTCAAGTTAAATGTGGGTCTCCAAGTACTTTTGGAAATGACATCCTTCCTGGTCAAATAAAGGGCAGTTGAAGAAGAAAATGGAGCACAGGGGATCAGAGTTGAAGCTTTCATGTTCACAAATCACATCTTTTGAGCTTACGCAACTGCATGCTTGAATTAAAAGAAAAATCATCACCTCAAACTGAAGACTTTTAAAAGTAAGCTTCTGACAATGTTGCTTTAAATGCCAATTGTGTGAGGAGATTATCTCTGTTTTTCATAGTGTTTTATAATTGTGCTATAGATACTCTTTAAAAATCTTTACATTTTGAAATTAATCTATGCTCAAAAATAGTTTAAAAAATAATAAACTCCTGTGTACCCTTCCCTCAACTTGCCTCAATAGTGACATCTTGTATAGCTGTGGTGTAATATTAAAATGAGGAAAGTGACATGAGTACATTGCTATTAACTGGTCTGTAGACCTTATTCAGATTTTAGAGTTTAGGAACCTGTATTCATTTGTGTGTATGGGAATGTGTATACACAGTTCTATGCTATTCTATAGCTTGTATTCATTTGTGGGACCAACACCACAATCAACATACAGAACCGTTCTATCACCATTGAAGAACTCCCTTTTGCTACCTTCACCTCATTTAATGTCCCTATCACCTGGCAAACACGAATCTATTTTTTCAACTCTATAATTTTATCAGTTCAAGAATGTTATATAAATGAAACTATACAATATGTAACCTTTTGAGCTTGACTTATTTTTTTTTTCTGAGTATAACGCCCTTAAGGACCATCCAAGTTGTTGCATATATTAATAGCTCATCTCTTTTCATTGCTGAGTAGTATTTCATTATTTGGATGTATCAGAATGTATTAACTAGTCACCCACTGAAGGATATCTGGGTTGTTTCCAATACTTTCTTATTAGTAATAAAGTTTCGATGAGCATTTATGTACAGGTTTTTGTAGGCATAGAAATTTTCATTTCTCTGGATGAAGTTCCCAAGAGTGGAATTGCTGGATCACATAGTGGTAAGAGTATGTTTAGTTTTGTAAGAAATTGCCAAACTGTTTCCAGCTTATTTGTAACATTTTACATTTCTACAAGCAATGTGTGAGACCTCCAGTTTTATCCACATTTTCACAGTGTTTGTGATTGTCACCATTTTAGCCCTTCCATGGGTATATCATGCGCTTTTAATTTTATCATGAGTTTCCTCGGGATAATATTTATACCAGTATTTAAGTCTGAGTAGATTTCAGTGATCTAAAATGATTCACCAACTGGTCTGTGTAAAACATTCAACATTAAAAAAAAAAAACTTTGAAATATTAGATAAATCTATATGTTTAGCAAAACAAAAACAAAGAAAAGAGTTCTAAAAACTCATACTTAAAATTTAAAATAGAATAACACCTCAAGCATAGAGTACTTAGGTGGACTATTTGTAAATTTATGTATCATTAGAAAAAAAATTACTGAAAAATGTGTTCTTTTAGCAACAATAAAGAACACAATCCCTCTTTAGAAATATAATGCTGAGATTAATTTTTTTAGTTGATGATGTGGATTTTTGTTTATTTTTTAAATAATGTAGCTGTAGCTTTCCAGATATTCATCATAAACCGGGAAATAAACTTGGGTAAAAGAATAAGTGGATGATGATAACATTCTTTTTTGTACTCATTTGAGCTCTCTTCTAACTTTTACATGCTGTTCATAATCTTTTGTCAAGGACTTAAATAGACATTTCTCCAAACATGACACAAAAATGGCCAACAGCAACATGAAAATGTTCCCAACGTCAGTAGTCATCAGAGAAATGCACTATGAGATGCCATTTCACACCTGTTAGGGTAAAAGCAGAAGATAACAAGTGTTGGCAACGGTGTGGAGAAAAAGAAACCCTTGCACATTGTTGGTGGGAAAAGAGATTGATGTGGCCATTATAGAAAACAATATGGAGGTTCCTAAAGGAACTAAAGATAAAACCAGCATAAAGTCCAGTAATCCTTTTCCTAGTTATATATACCCAAAGGACACAAAATCACCACCTTGCAAAGATATCTGCACTCTCATGCTTACTGCAGCTTTATTAACAATAGCCAAGATATGAAAATAACATAGGTGTGCATCAAGGGAAGAATGGATAAAGAAACTGTGGTATATATGGACAATAAAATATTACTCATTCTTAGAAAAAGAACTTCCTGCCATCTGCCACAACATGGATGGACATGTAGGACATTATCCTAAGTGAAAAAAGGCAGACACAGAAAGAAAAATATTGCATGATTTCAAATATATGTGGCATCTGGGGGAAAAAAGGGTCAATTACATAAAGCTAGAGAATAAAATGGTGGTCACGAGGGTTAGGATTGGGGCAGGAAATGGGGATATATAAATAAAAGATGAAAAGTAGCAATTATGTAGGATGAATAATTAGAAAGATCTAATGTACAAAATGAAGACTATAGTTAACACTAGTGTATTGTATTCAGGACTTTTGCTAAAGAAAAAGATTACAGCTGCTCTCTGAGAGGGGATGGGTGACTACTATGTAAGATGAGGGATATGTTAATTTGTTCCACTACAGTAACCATTTTGCCATGTCTATGTATCTTAAACATTAAATATACACAGTAAAATTTATTTTAAAAATAATAATCTTTTGCCAAGAATTTACAATATTAGAGAGGAAAAAGAAAATAGTTAATGATTCCAATTTTATTTTCCTGAAAAGACAGACAAAAGTTTGTGAGTTAAGTAAAATTTTGATATGAATTCATTGCATCTTGGATTTAGTTCTTTTTAAAATTTTTGTCTGTGTATAATCATTGACATACATTATTATTTTGTAATTGATATTATGGTTTACTAGTTTTAAAAAAATAGTAAAATTTAGAATCAAAGATCCTTGTAAAATAAACAAAAAGTAAACAAAATAACAAAAAACATTGAGCTCTTAGTTTGGAAACTCACTGTTTTTTTTTAAGGTTAAAGTGCAACACATTGAAGCATAACAAAGAATACAAAAAGAACCCTTAATAAAGCTGTATTGTTGGGTAGGACAGAGACTTATCTACCTGACTAGCCTTGTATGTCAATATGCTGTAGCAAGTAATTCTTATGTTTTCTAAATGGGATTTGAGGTATAGCATATTCATAGCCATGTAATAACCTTTCATACCACATCTCTAATACACTTAAGATTTCTGTATCTGGACCAACATTCATGCATGGGTGCTCACATTAGCTATTCCTAATAGTAGCCAATGTAACATGTCACTGTTTCTTAAAATATTAAATAAGCAAGAAAACGTGAAAGGTAAAAGTCTATATATACACACAGTGAGCACACACCTAGCAGGTGCTTGTTTCTATGAAAATCATATAACCAAAATAATTAAATAAACATATGTATCTTCTGCTCTCGGAAGACAAATAAGTTAATGTAAGTAAAACATTCAGCTAGAATAAATTCTAAATGTCCTTTTGGGCAAGAGGTGATGCCTTCTTCCACAGTTTCTAATGTATAGTCATATTAAATGATGACTCCTAGGAGTCATAATATGAGTCATAATATGTCATCTAAGATGACTTTTGTGATTACGATCTTTTGATTTCACTCATAATCTTATTGTATCACCAGATCCTAAAGAATGATTAAGTTACATGTAAAGTATCTTTTGTGTTAAGTATTTTTTATTATTATTTTCAATAGTAACCTATAAATAGGCTTTGTAACAGGCTCATGGGAAATTAAATCTATTTCCTCTTTATTCATTTGTGCAACTTTTATTCATCCATTTAACTGGGATGAAAGAAGCAACTTTGTGCCATTGTTGGGATGCTCAGAGTATGTTCATATTCAGTCGTTTCAGGGAAATAATTATTATCTTGGGGAAATGCAAGTAAAGGGAACCCATAAAAGGACAATTAGCTCAGAATTGAGAAGTTGGAGTAGACAGGGAGGGCTCCTGAAGGCATGTAACAGATGTCTGTAAGATAAGCATGGAAGATGAATAATGTCACAGAAGTGGCAGAAATAGTGCAAAGAATTGGTCCCTCCACTGAAGAAAACAGCAAAACCAGCAAAAAATGACATGACAGAATCAACTTTTCAGAACACTGGAATCTAATAAAAACTTATAGCAACCAGAAGAGTGCTTAGTCAAGAAAGAGACTGATAAATTTCAGTCAAAAAAGGATTGCTAAATTTCAAGTCTTAAATTTGAAAAGATTGCGATCATACAAAGTATCTTCTCTGATCACAATGGAATGAAGCTAGAAATCAATAACAGAGGAAAAACTGAAAAATTCACAAGGATGTGAAAATGAAAAAACACATATCTTTCATACAAACAGTGGGTTAAAGAATAAATCACTAGGGAAAATAGGAAATACTTAGATGAATAAAAATGAAAACAAACATGCCAAAAGTTAGAGCTGTAAATGTCTATGTTAAAAGAGAAGAAAGATCTCAAATCAAAAACCTCACTTTTTACCTTAAGGAACTTGAAAAAGAGGAGAAAACTAAGCCCAAAGCTACTGGAAGAAAAGAAATAATAAAGATTAGAGTGGAGATAAACAAAAAAGCAAATAGAAAAGCTGCAGAGAAAGTCAATGGAACCCACAGCTGGTTCTCTGAAAAGATCAACAAAACGGACACATTTTTAGCTAGGACGACTATCAAAAAGAGGGAAAAGAAAAAGTAACTAAAATCAGAAATGAAAGAAGAAACTTTACTCTCAATCTTGCAGAGGTAAAGATGATTATATAAAAATGCTATGAACATTTGTGTGCTATGGTGGGTTAAATAGTATCCCCACAAAATTGCATGTCCATCCGGAACCTACAAATGTGACTTTATTTGGAAATAGGGTCTTTGCCAATGTAAATAAAGTAAGGATTTAGATAAGATCATATTTCATTAGGATAAGCCCTAAGTCCAGTGAAAGTGTCTCCATAAGAGACAGAAAAAGGACACCCAGAGACACAAAGAAGAAGGTGATATGAAGATTGAGGCAGTGACTAGAGCAATGCATTGATAAGCAAAGAATAACAAGGATTACTGGCAACCACCCACCAGAAGCTGGGAGACAGGCGAGGGACAGTGTTTCCCTCCAAGCATCCAGAAAGAACCACCTGAAAACCTGATTTCTGATTTCTTGGCTTCTGACAATCTGATTTCAGACTTTTAAGCTCTTGATCTATGAAATAATTTCTGTTGTTTTCAGCTACCCAGTTTGTGGTAATATAATATATACACTCACAAATTATATAACCTTGATACAACAAATTCCTGGAAACATACACCCTACCAAGACTGAATAATGAAGAAATAAAAAACATGAATAGACCTATAACAAGTAAAGACATGGAGTTGGTAATAAAACACCTCCTAACAAAGGAAAACTCTGAACCAGATGGCTTGACTTGTAAATTCTACCAAACATTAAAGAAGAATGAAGAAAAATTCTTCTTAAACTCTTCCAAAAAAACAGAAGATGAGGTAACACTTCCTAACTCATTCTGAGAGACCAGCATTACTTGATACCAAAGCCAGACAAAGGCATAATAAGGAAAGAAAACTATAGACAGCGGTCTCCACCTTCTTGGCACCAGTTTCGTGGAAGACAATTTTCTTATGGATGGTGAGGTGGGGATGAATGTTGTGGAATGAAACTGTTCTCCCTCAGATCATCAGGCATTAGTTAGATTCTCATAAAGAGCACACAACTTAGATCTCTTGCATGTGCAGTTCACAGTAGGGTTCGTGCTCATATGAGAATCTGTTTCCCTCACTGATCTGACAGGAGGTGGAGCTCAGGCAGTAATGTTCACTCACCAGCTGCTCATCTCCTGCTCTGTGGCCTGGTTCCTAATAGGCCACGATCCACAGACCGGGGGTTGGGGACCCCTGCTATAGACCAATACTCCTTATATATGTTGATGAAAAAGTCTTTAACAAAACACTATCAAAGTGAATCCAAGAGCATATTGAAAGGATTATACTATACACTGACCAACTGAGATTTCTCCCAGAAAGTTAAGGGAGACTCAACACTGGAAACTGTCCGTATAATACATGCCTGTTCATAGAACTAAGGAAAAAACACACACACAATCATCTCAATTATGCAGAAAGGACATTTAATGAGATCTGCCACACTTTTATGATAAAAATATACAGAAAATTAGGAATAGAAGGGAACTCCCTAAACACGATAATGCCATTTATGAAAACTCACAGCTAACATCATACTCAATGATATAAGACTGAAAGATTTCCCTCTAAGATAAAGACAAGACAAGGAAGCTTGCTTTCATTACTGCTATTTAACATTGTATTGAAAATTGTAGCCAGAGTCATTCAGCAATAATAATAATAATAATAATAATAATAAAACTAAACTTAAAACATAGACTTAAAACTACCTCTACTTTGGGAGGCCAAGATGGGTGGATCATGAGGTCGGGAGTTCAAGACCAGCTTAGCCAAGATGGTGAAACCCTGTCTCTACTAAAAATACAAAAATTAGCCAGGCGTGATGGCAGGTGCCTGTAATCCCAGCTGCTTGGGAGGCTGAGGCAGAGAATTGCTTGAACCTGGCAGGCGGAGGTTGCAGTGAGCTGAGATCCTGCCACTGCAGTCTAGCCTGGGTGACAGAGTGAGACTCCACCTCAAAAAAAAAAACAAAACAAAAAAACAAACAAAAAAATCCTATCTCTACTTACAGATTACATAATCCTATATCATATGATTTGGCTGTGTCCTCACCCAAATCTCTCCTTGAATTGTAATAATTCCCACATATCAAGGGTGGGCCCAGGAGGAGATAACTGAATCATGGGGATGTTTTTCCCCATACTGTTCTCATGGTAGTGAGTAAGTCTCATGAGATCTTATGGTTTTATAAACGGGAGTTCCCCTGAACAAGCACTCTTGCCTGCCATCATGAAAGATGTGCCTTGCTTCTCCTTTGCCTTCTGCCATGACTGTGAGGCCTCCCCAGCCATGTGGAACTGTGAGTCCATTAAACCTCTTTTCTTTATAAATTATCCAGTTATACTTATTCATGGCAGTATAAAAATGGACTAATAGTATAGATAGGAAATTCCAAAGAATCCACACTCACAAAAAACCTACTGGAGCTAATAATAAATCCAGAAAAGTTACAGGGTACAAGATTAACCACACAAAAATGTGTTGGGTTTCTATATGGTAGCAATGAACAATGTGAAAAGAAAATTAAGAAAACTATTTCATTAGCATCTAAAAAATACCTAGGAATAAATCAATTAAGGAAATGATAGAATTTTACATGGAAAACTACAGAACATTGCTGAAGTAAATTATAAGTGACCTAATTCAATGGAAAGACATCCCATGTTTATGGACTATAAGACACATTTTGTTAAAATAGCAATACTACTCAAAGCAATTTATAGATTCACTGCAATCACTATCAAAATTCTAAGCACTTCCTGTCAAGTTCATATAAAATTGCAAATGTCCAAATACTCAATCTTGAAAAAGAAGAGCTAAGTTGGAGGACTCAACATTTCCTGATTTCAAATGTACTGCAAAGCTAAAGTAACCAATATGGCTATTAAAACAATGCTTTAATTGTTACTGTGTGAGCTCCCTCTCCTGTCAGATCAGTGGAGGCATTAGATTCTCATTCACTGAAACATTATTCACAAAAGCTAAGAGGTATAAGCAACTTAAATGTCCATCAATGAATGAATGAGAAATAAATGGTATATAGTAAATGGAATATTATTCAGCTTTAAAAAAGAAAGAAATCCTATCATCTGCTACATCATGAATGAACCTTGAGGGCATTATGCTAAGTAAAATAAGCCAGTCACAAAAGAACAAATACTGCATGTTTCTACTTATATGAGGTAGCTAGAGTAGACAAACTCATGGCAGCAGAGAGTAGAATGACAGTTACCAGGGGTTAGAGGGTGAAGAAAATGGGAGCTGCTGTTCAGTGGTTATAGAGTTTCAGTCATGCAAGATGAAAATATTCTAGAGAAGTGCTGTATGACAATGTGCAGATAGTTCACAATAATGTACTCTCAAAAAATGTTAAGAGCGTTATGCTTTTTTGTAAAATAGCAACAATGACACTGTGGTACTGGTATAAGAAGAGACATACAGATCAGTAAAACAGAATTGAGATACCAGAAATGAACCTACACATTTATGGTCAATTGATTTTCAACAAGGGTACAAAGACCACTCATGGGGAAAGGATAATCTCACCAAGTCATATTGGGTCAACAGAATATCCACATGCAAAAAAATACAGTTTGATCCTACCCTACCTCGTGCCATGTACAAAAACTAATTCTAAATGGATCTATGATCTAAATATAAGAGCAAATGAAAGAAAACTATGGGGTAAATCTTGATGATCTTGGATTTAAGAATGGATTCTTAGAATGATGACAAAAGAAAAAATAAATAGGACTTTATAAAATGCATAAAAATGAAAACTTTTGTGTATCAAAGGACATTGTCAGGAAAGTTAAACGATGACCAACAGATGGGAGAAAATATTTGCAAATCATATATCTGATAGGAGTCTAGTATTCAGAATATATACAACTCCACAACAAAAAGACAAAGAACCCTATTAAAGAACAGGCAAAAGATTTGAGTAGACATTTTCCCAAAGAAGATATGCAAATGGCTAGCAAACTCCACAAAACATGCTCAACCTCATTAGTCATTAGGGAAATGCAAATCAAAATATGATACTGCTTCATATCCTTAAGATGACAATAATAAAAAAGAAAGATAATAACCAGTGTTGGTGTACATGTGAAGACTTTGAAACATTTATATAGCGCTAGTGGGGATGTATAACAGTACAACAACTTTGGAAAAACAGTTTGGCAGTTCCTCAAAAGATTAAACATAAAACTACCACATGATCCACAATTCTACTTTTAGTTATATACTCACGAGAAATAAAAGTATACATCACCCAAAAACTTTTACACAAATGTTTATAGCATCCTTCATAATACCTCCAAACTGGAAACAATCCAAATATTCTCCAACTGATAAATGAGTAAATAGAACGTGGTATATCTATACCACAAAATATTATTCACCCATTAAAAGGAATAAAATTCTGATACTTACTGCATCATGCATAAACTTTGACAACATTATGCTAAGTGACAGAAGCCAGTTACAGAAGACCACATATTGTATGATTCCATTTATATAAAATGTCCAGAATAAGCAAATCCATAGAGACAGAGAGTAGGTTAGCGGTTGCCAGGAGCTAGGGCAAGGGAATGATGGAAGCAGGTGTGGGGGCTGGAGAGTGACTGCTGATGGGCCTAAGTTTTCTTTTCGTGTGACAAAAATGTTCCATAATTAGATGATGGGAACAGCGGTGCTTGCTAACACTGTAAATATACTGAACACTTGGCCTCTACAAACAAGTGAACTTTTATGGTACATAAATTGTATCTTGATAAAACTGTTTAAAAAGAGAAAGAACAGTTTCTCCAAAAAATGAATTCCTACTGCCATATTTGAGTTTAAAAGGATTTCTTCCTTTTTTTTTTTTTTTTTTAAATGAGACAGAGTCTTGCTCAGTTGCCAGGCTGGAGTGTAGTGGTGCGATCCCAGCTCACTGGTACCTCTGCTTCCAGGCTTCAAGAGATTCTCCTGCCTCAGCCTCCTGAGGGCTACAGATGCATGTCACTGCACCCAACTAATGTTTGTAGTTTTAGTAGAGACGGGGTTTCACCATGTTGGCCAGGATGGTCTCCATCTCTTGACCTTGTTATCTGCTTGCCTCAGCCTCCCAAAGTGCTGGGATTTACACGTGTGAGCCACCGTGACTGGCTGAGACACAATTCTTTAACACCAAATACAGGCTGTATTTACCCATATAGTTATACCAAAAAAGAAACGATCTAAATAATATCAACCCTGAATTACATGATGCCAAAATTTGACGTGCATGACCTGAATGATATTTTAATACTCTCTCTCTTGAGAAGTCACCTATTATTTAAACTGTTGCTAATGGTGGTTGGTGAAGATGAATTTCCAAGCATACACATGGAAAACCTTGGGGCCTTCTAATTCCATATGAATATTGATTAAAATGTGTATACTCTAAAACTATCTTTTCTTCATCTTGTACCATTGAGAGAGAACCAGGATAAGACAGGAAACAATTATGAATTGCAAATCAGAGCCTGAAGGAAAAATGTTCCCTACATGGATGACAAATGTTTATAATGCCACCGTGATAAAATATTCAGCCTATTTTTAAAAATTTAAATTACTTATTAACTAGGAACCTCCCCAGAAAAGCATGAGGCTTATGAAGCATTTGCAAGTCCTAAAATGACAGAACTTTCTGGGTCTGGGTAAAAGGAATAGACATAATTTGCATATCTAATAACTATAACTGCAGAATTTCTGAAGCCAAGTTTAAGTAACATCTATGCTGTGGAATACTTACAAAACAAAGGCAGGACATAGGAAATAAGGTTATTTAAGTTCTGTGTTGGTCCCTGCCAGTCCTATGTTAGTACTTGTCAGAGTATATTACAAATTCAGTGTCACCTAGATTTAGTTTCTGTATTTAATGTCATTCCTTAAAACATAAGTAAAACTGCCACAGAAGATAGTAAATGTATGTTATCAATCATTTGAAAAACTGGAATATTTCCAAATTTAGCATTTAAATTATATACAGACATATAAACATATACACATGCATACAAAAGTATGGATATTTTTCATTCATTAGAATAAAATAGTTCTTTCTACTAGTTAAATACATATTTCAGAGAGCTTTCTAATGTGTCTACCCAGTTGAACACATCATTTAAATTTTACCTTGCTGGACCATTTGCCTTTTATTTGGGCAGTGTGCTTGACATTGGGAACTTTACTCAAATGTGAATTTTCAATATGTGCATGCAGAATGTAAAACAAGATCCCTAAGTGTCTCATCAGGAAATAGTTGTCTTCCTCAGCTAGAAATTTTAGCTTAAATATTACTTCATTTAGAAGAAACATTTTAGCAGTGAGTTTAAATATGAGTCACTGAAGTGAGAATCTGCTTTGGTAAAAGCTATGAATTTCTAGCCTCTGTACAGGAATATTTACATACTTATAATGGATCTGCTTTGAAATACTCACAATCTGCCTTTAAAGTAAGGGGATATGCCATTTTCAAGAATGAAAAACCAAATCAATCACTCTCTCAGGAACATGTACAGCTTTAAACACCTAGTATAAGTAGCTGGCATATGGTAAGACGTGAATAATATTAAAATATGTCCTGTACACACAGGAACATGGACAGACACATCATATTGTGGTGTTTTTGGTAGTTTTGGATGTACAACACATAGATATGAAATTTGTGTTAGTATTGTCTATCTATGGATTGATCAATCAAGAAATTAATCACCACTCCTCTATATACAATGATTGCTTCCTGCCAGTTGCATTAATGCTATCTAGTTTATGGGCCACCTAGTTGTTAGCACACATATGGGTTCACATCAGTGATTCTAATTCCTGATGAGCTCTGTGAGAAAGTCCTCCTGGCTCAAAGCGACAGTGTGATTCCATGAATATTGCCCATTCTCAACTTCACCCTGCAAAGCACCAGAGTGGACCTTTTCTGAAAAGCCTCAATGAAAGAGAAAAAAAAAATAAGAGGAATATCAGTTTAAGGGAGATTATACAACACTAGTTTGGTCATGCTCTAATCAGTTGGATGACAAGCCAGGGACTGTCATTAGCAAAGAAGGGGACATTACTTGGAAACTTCCATGGACATGGAGAATCTGATTGGGTAGAGATCCTTCAAGAGAGGCCAGTGCTGTCTCTACTCTTCAAAAATAATAAAATAGAAGGACAAAGAAAACTAAGATGGTGGTCTTTGAGATGGGAAAAAAGACAGCACTGCACCAAGAAAAATGTTTTTCTTCCCTGTTTTCCAATATGAATGGAATAGATGGCTATTACTGAATTTATTTCAAATTCATTCAAAAAATGTTTAATACTTATCACCATATGCTGGCATTGGAAAATGAATGGTAGATTTTTTAAAGTTACCAGGGAGCAAGATCCACAGCAGAGGAATAACAGGTGAGAATTCATTTGAATGAACGGCTGTAAAACAACTAGTGTAGAACTGATTTCATAAATAACAGGCTAGTGGGAAG
Organism: Cacajao melanocephalus; assembly: GCA_963573385.1. NCBI lineage: Eukaryota > Metazoa > Chordata > Mammalia > Primates > Pitheciidae > Cacajao > Cacajao melanocephalus. The sequence continues at coordinate 56,217 of CAUYLG010036419.1, forward strand.
CACACCATAGGAAATTCCCACTGCTGCAAATGTCAGGACAACAGGGGAAGAAACTCAAAATGGAATATTGGGAACATGGAGGAATTCAGTATCTTTGGACTCTTGATTGATTTAACATTTCTGTTATTTTTATCTTAAGTAAACATATTCCAAGGACAATATAACAAAAGTCTATGCAGGATTACTGGGCATCTGGTGCCTTTCAGTATTTTTGGTATTCCCAAGAGTTCTGGGGATGGGTGAGAGAGGGAAGAATATGCCAACAAAAGCACATTTGCATACAATAAATCATGGCAGAAATTTGTAGAAGGTTGATACAAAAATGGTGTTCCTAATTTTCTTGAGCCAAGGCAATATAACACATAGTTTCCGCAAATAACACATGGTTGCTCAAATAATTTTTTAGTTTCAGAAGGGGTTCACCTTGAAGGATGACACTAGTTTCATTTATAAATTATAAAATATTTGATATAGAGGAAAGCAGTGTTATTTACAGTAATTACTTAAAAGAATGATGAAATATAAGAAGTGACAAAATTTTCCCTGACATCTCCTCCAACTTTGCTAAAATTTTTTTTTTTAAATCCCTTCTGAATTCCATGGTCCTGATGTTTTTCTCCTTTAGTAAAAAGGAAAATATTCTGAAGTTAAATAAGAATGCTTTATTGCATATCATGATAGTATATCAATAGATATAATTTTATGAGATTGATGACTCAATTGGCACAAAAACATTTTGGAAAACTTTAATATCATTTGTAGGTGTTTCAGATATGAGGCTCTTGTCAATTTCTATTGTAGCCGAGGAGACTATGTTAAGGATATATCATCCATGATAGCATTTTGCTATGAAAAATCCTAGTAGACTTCAATTCACAGTGAAAATTCTAGGAACATCATCCACCATTAATTTCTGCATTTAAAAAGAATTCTATAAAATCACGGATTAAGTTTTAGGTCAAAGCTTAAATAAAGATATTAAGCATAATTTTACTGAGTTCTAAGAACACTTCCCACATTGTCTTATGTTAGGCAGATAACTAAAAAATATAATTTAGGAATGTTCCCAAGAACTTTGCTGTGCACAAACACTAATATTAAATATTTCAAATGGTATAGAAATCTAGTAACAAAATCAGTGAGTTGATTACATATTGCCACAAAAATGCTAATACCAAAAGAAATATCCCCTCACCCACCCATGTAGAGTCCTTTGGTAATTAAACATGTTGCTTATTATAAAGTGTGTCTTTCAGGACACTAAATTAAATGCCTGCAACTTGAAGAGTTAATTCAGTTTCTAAAGGAATACCACTTTGTTAATAGAGAAAAGCTTAAATACAGGTAAAAATGGGATTTTACAATTTTTTAGTCAGCATTTTCATTACCCTTGGCCTTCTGATGTTAATGTATGTCTAAAGTAAAGGAATATTAAATGTACTTATCACATTTAGGAAGAACAATTAAATTAATCTTTTCAAGTCCCTTTTAAAGGAAGTTTGACGAGGACTCTCTAATTTTCACTGGCATTTACTTTTTCAACTTTTTTCTCCCAGACTTCATCAGGAGAGCCATGTTAGCATAATGCACTTGACTAAGAGAAAACACGTTTTCTCCTATAATAAGCATAGATTATTTGACCTTCAATTTGGGTTTGTTTTTGCAGGCTTTGAAGGTATTTTAAATGATTCAAATGCTGTCTGTTTACTGTGTTACAGGGAAAATGAATCGAGAAGACTATAATCTAGAGGGTTTTATTTTTTTCTGAAATTTCCTGTCAAAAAATGTAATAACAACTCCAACAGCAATGCCAACTGAATTCCTATGCTTTTGGTCATGAATAGTTGAGTAAGAGGTGTTGAGCCTCAGCAGCAAGATCATGCAGACCTGTATGGAAAAATGGTACTTTCTTCTATATCAACCTTCATTAAACATACATGACTCTCTGGAGAGCCTTCCTGAGTCCCATTTCCATTCTCTGCCCACAGCTGGTAGACCTCAGGCCACTATCCAGTTTTTAAATATAGACATATAGTTCTGTTCTCCTGTTATCTAGATCCATAGCCTCAAGTAGGACATGGGAGGCTTTTCTTAGGGGTACACGTACAGAGATAATTTCCACATCTTAGGTAAATTACTTCCTAAAATTGATCTAAGACTGAGCCCACTGTCAAGGCTATTTTACTGCCAACTTCTTATGAGTCACAGAAAAGACGTTCTTCTCACCCATCCTAACTGTCGTGTAGTACATAATGCCAGAATTTAAGTAGCTGAGGACCAGAAATTGGGGTGGGATGCTAGGAACAATTCAAAACATGATTATCCATGTAGAGAAACAAAATATTCTAATACCCGAGATCCTTTGCAAGCAGGTCTGCTACTATATCATTTTTGACTTACAGTTTGGAAGATATTCAATGAATTGAGTGACTTTCCTGTAACGACACTCCTTTTATTCCAAGCAAACCATTTATTTGAATACTGTGTTTCAATACTTCCTGTATACACACGAAAAGGAGTAGAACTCTGTCCATAGGTAATATTCATCCAAAGATTTATTTGCCAATTAGGGGGGAAATCCTACCATTTCATTAAGGAAATAATTTGTAACAAAACTTTACTGTTAAACTTTAATTATCAAAGAATTTGGTTGCATACTTTTGATCCAATTAGGACCAATAATAATTGTAATGATAACTCAATCTGAAGGAATATCTTAGCACTTGGAGCCTTACAATCATGAAAATTAAACAGAAAATTAATTTTATATACATACATTTGTTTGCAGAAATGATAGGGTGCTTATTAAATTTTTCAAAGCATAAATATGTATTATATTAGCATACATTTCTGTAGGGGAATTATAATATAAATACAAGTTCAGGAGAAAGGAAAACAACTGTTAAATAAAAACTTGCTTATGTCTTTTTAAATGGATAATAATGAATTGCAAATTGAAAAGAAATTTAGATCTTTATTTCATTGAAAGTGTTTATAAGAATACTGTAATGTCTTAACTGTCAATATTTACACTATGGCACAAAATGCATCCTTTGTAACTATTTATTTATTTAGAGACCTAGTCTCACTCTGTCACACAGGCTGGAGTGCAGTGGTGTGATCTCAGCTCACTGCAACCTCCACTTCTTGGGTCTAAGTGATTCTCCTGCCTTAGCCTCCCAAGTACTTGGGACTACCGGCATGTGCCACCAAGCCTGGCTAAGTTTTGTATTTTTAGTAGAGACAAAGTTTTACTAGTCATGTTGGCTAGGCTAGTCTCAAACTCCCGACCTCAAGCAACCCACCCACTGCGGCCTCTCAAAGTGCTGGGATTACAGGCACGTGTAACAACTTACAGATGTTCATGAAAGTATATAGACTTTGAAATTTATTTTAGGGAGGACATAAACAAAAAATATGAAGATGATTGTACTGGATCTCTGCCTCTAAACATTGAGAATCTCTCTCTTCAGGGAGTAACCACAAAGTTCAGAGTCATTGAAGGCTTCAGGGTGATTGCAACCACGTGAATGTGTGTGGGAGATGTGAAAACGTCCTGTGTTTGAGAAGAAAATTCCTATTAAAAGGTGGGAGGTGGAACAGAGGAACAGAAATTGAATGCCATTATAATTTACCAGAACTAGAAAAAATATTTGTGATATTTTGGAATGAATCTTAACAAATATATAAAGTGAGTCCAGAAAAATAAAAATAGATTTGTTTGGGGGGGATGGTATTATCAATAAATTTTCTTTCTTCTTTTTTTCTTTTTTAAGTGACTTTAAGTGTTTATTATCTGAATTTTTCCTTAAAAATGTAAGTTAGATTCACACATAGAAAAAAGAAATATCCCTATAAAGATTAAAAAATGGACAATGTATACATAAGTTATTGGCAACATTTACCATGAATGAGACCACAAGGTAAAGAGCTAGTACTCACTCACAATGGGCTAGAAGTCCAGCTTCTCAAACACAGGATGTAAGCATACTGATAGGTCATAATGGTTTAATCTAGCAATGGAAATTGTTTTATTAATTAAAAAAATAAACTGTTAAAAAGACTTAAGGGGATAAAAGGATGACAAACACCAAACAATACATCAAATTCCCTTTAGGGCAGCAGGAAAGAAGAGGGGACAGTGAGACCTGGAATGCACTCCCAAAGGCTCTTCTCTTGGTATTACCATCCAGATGCTGTCCATGGTCAGCAGCAGCAACTGTCTGTCACCCGGGGCAGCGTGCAAGGATGCTAGTCAGGCAATATCTGTCAATATCTATGTGTTCACCGTCTTTCTTTCCCACTGACTATAAGCTCCATGAGGGCAGGGATTTCTCCCGCTGTGTTCACTGTTCGCTGCTTTATTTCTAGTCCTTCCAAACAGTGCCTAACTACAGTAAGGGACAAATAAATATGTGTTGAATTACTGGATGGATGAGTGAGTGATCTGAGTACTTAGTTTCAGATTAATGAAAGGCAGGGGAGGAACTTCAAGAGTGTTGTAACCTTTCGTGTCAGATGACATGAGACTGATTTCAGGAATTGGAAGGAAGGTGATTGGATCTAAGATTTAGGAGGTCATTTTGGAGACTTTTAAGTTAATAATCGAGGTCTATTGCTTTAAAAATTAGTTCATAAGTTATGCAGAGAAATAGCATAGCAGCTAAGGAGGGAACTAAGATTCAAGGAAGGTGTTTTGTTTATTTTTGTTTTTTTCCCAGAAAATGGAAAACATGAGAAGGAAAATTTCTCATACCAACATAAAGAGTAAGTAAATCCAATTGTTGACATAAACACAAAAAGTAATAGTTCTTTATATAGTACTTTGCAGTTCTTGAAATACTTTAATATATTTCATCCCCTTTAAAACTTGAAACTACTCTTTAAAATGCCCCTTGAGATCCATTTCATCTTTGGAAATGGAAATGAGACAGGCAAAATGCCTCGTCCAAAGTCATGCAACTCATAATTGGTGGTGCCTAGAATAAAACTAGGTGGTTTGACCCACTTCAGTGTCAGTACCAGTGGAGACAAAAGTGACTCCACCTTGAATGCTAATCTGCCATGTTGACTCCTCATTAGCCCCACGAAGGCCTCTTAGTTTTTACTTTATTAATATTTACTCCAACTAGCATTAAGAATAAAGCAACCTTGATGCTATCATGCAAATTACAGGCTATGACACATACAACATTCTTGACTGTTCTGGAAGTTTGCCTTTAATTGTCTTGCTGGAGAATGCATTCCCATTTCCTGGAGCTATATTAGCCTCGCGTCTGAGGAGTAGCAGTGTGGAGATCCTCCTGTCTTGCTGCTACCCAGTGCCACACTTCTGTCTGCAAATCCCCTCAATAAATCACCCAATATCGACAAACTGAATTTGTCTAACTCTTTCTTTGGTTCCTCAGTTCCTACAGGATTTGGGGGTCACTTTGCATACATGGCCCTTTCACCAAAAAAGCATCATTCGAATATACTGAAAGAAACACACATTTTTGTTTTTGAGGAGTATATGCATGACATGGAATAGTTTAATGGGGATTCTGGCTTAACATGCCAGCTTTGCCTATATAAAAATGTTAAAACACTGAAATTTGTCCTTATCTGTCATGTTCATTTACTGTAGCTATTAACTAGAGGCCATAAACAAGTGAGTGGTTAATATCATTTTTCACCCGTAGGAAAGAGTTTCAATATCATTTGCATTTCTAAATCAAAGTACTCAGTACAATAAGTCTGATTTTTAAAGCAAAGAGTATTAAAGATTATTGAAAAAACAACTGATCTAATTTAGACACTTATTAGAAATAAATCATGCCCTCAGAAAATGATCTATCTTGAGAAGATATGCAGTTTTCCTTGAGAAAATGACATCAGAAGGGGCAGAAGGAGATAAGCCAGACAGAATGGGATGGGAATAAAATAATAAACATGTTTAATATTCTAGGGCTCATTTTTGTAGCTGCATATTTTGGTCAACACTTTAGAATACAGTCTCACTGCAAAAAGTATAGAATCAAGAGATGAGGAAATTGAGTCCTAGGAACTAAAGTGACTTGTTGATGTCATGTCACTGGTTAGCAGTTGCCCAACTAAAGAAAGAGCTCATGTCTCCTGATGGGTATATTCCCTTCATGCAGTGTTGCTACATGCAAGTTTCCAAACTTGGAAAGAGCCAGCATATAGTGACTCTGTGTTGCACCTTTTAAAGAAGAGAGAGGCTGAAAGACTTGAATAAGCAATCAGCCTGGACAGTGAGTCAAGAATTCAAGAAACGTCTGGATTTCAAAGAGGCTACTATTTTATGCAGATCTTTGCAGAACTCTCTACAAGGATTACCAATGGAAGCCTGGAAAACTATGATACCAATTAATATAATAATATCCAAACAAACTGGGACATAGCTTTACAAATTAGTTTTCTGAAACTGAGGTGAAGAATATATCATGTATTTAGATTAATGTTAAAAATATCTATTTCATGTTCTTGAAATTCCAATGTCATTTCCCATACCTCCTTAAATCCCAATTTATTCTTACTTTCTAATTGGGCTCAAGAAGTTATTAGTTCATGTGTACCTAATGTCTATTCAGATTTTTGTGGTGGGGGGATGGGGGATGGAGTCTCTCTCTGTCACTCAGGCTAGAGTGCAGTGGTGTGATCTTGGCTCACTGCAACCTCCGCCTCCTGGGATTTAAGCGATTCTCCTGCCTCAGCCTCCAAGTAGCTGGGATTACAGGCACCCACCACCATGCTCGGCTAATTTTTGTATTTTTAGTAGAGACAGCGTTTCACCATGTTTTCCAGGCTGGTCTCAAACTCCTGACCTCAGGTGATCCACCTGTCTCGGCCTCCCAAAGTGCTGGGATTACAAGTATGAGCCACCACACCCAGCCATCTCTTGAGATGTAAAGACCTATAGGTCATCATGTATCCTAACAAATCTGAATTCTGATTTTAAACTTCCTGGCATTTTACACTGTGGCATAGTAAGAAGTCAAACTGTACATACAGAGCTTTCATTGAAAACTTGACATTGGGTCTTCTTTATTGATAAATCTGGTAAAAGGAAAAACAGTAAATAATTTTGAAAAAAAAAAGCATTAAAAACCAATCATTTTATTATAAGGTCTGTGTTCTTTAATATAGAAAGGAATAATTAAGTTCAACTGAAACATCTACATTCTCCAATATGTTCCAAGTGCTGTTTGTCAGTTTGCTAATCCAGCCCTTGAATTTTCGGACATGGAAATGGGACGGGGACGGGGGGTTGGAGTGGAGTGGTGCCTGGCTGGGTCATATCACAGCATTCAGACATTGTTAAGTATCATCCAGTAAGTTGTTCTTGATACTGTCTATCTAGTGTACCATGTGATTGTCTCTTTAATTTCCTGAAATGGATCGATACGCAAATAAGAGAAAAAAATGTAAACAGTTTATTTTTGCTTTCTCTACATGAACAGATGTCAAATTAATTTGTGGTATAGATAAAAATTTCCTTTCCAAAGCAGCATTCACAACAGACCATGGTTCAATCTAGCAACAAAATGATGCTGAGGAAAATTGAGATTACTCTATGGAAGTACTAGAATGATTAATGCAATGTTGCCAATGAAATGCTAAGTTATATGGAAGAAGGTGAACCTAAGCAATACTTTATTTTATTCTACTAAGCAACTAGTTCATTAATTCGTCTGTATCTTTGATTATGTACTATTAGCAGTAAAATATATTTTTTGAATGACACATCTACCAAGGGAAATCAATTGGTTCTCAGAGCAGGGCAGTGCTCAGATATGCAGATTTAACCTTCTTTCCAATTTCAAAAGTGAGATTGCCGGAGAAAGGCATGCAGTGATCCTCTTGAAGCCTCTGAATTTGGAGTCACATCGAAGGGTAATTATAATTATCAAAAGGTCTATGGTCATTATAACTGATTGAACTTTTACTCTACACTTTACTTATCCAATCAACAGTAAAGTGGACTGTGTATCTTGCCTCCCTTCTGTTTGTAATATCATAGAATCTTTTCTTGAGTGTCAAGAAAGTTTAAATTAAATAGTAGGCTGTATGATGGTAGATCAAAACGCCTAAGAGTCATAAGGTAATAACATTCCTATTTGCTGACTTAACAAAAAAGGTCTTATTTTCACTTGTATGTCTTTTAAGGAGATAAATTTAAATGATATTTTAATCTTTTCGCTTCTCCCAATCAAGGACACACAGCCCATCTCTCTCAATCCTCCTTTTAATTATTTGCTAAGAGCAGTGCTCCTCTTGTGATTTTGACACATCTTCGACTGAGCTCTGTTGATGCAGATGTCATGTTCTACCAGTGTGCATCATTCACAGGGCTGATTTACAATGTTCAAACTTTTTTAAGTTCTTAAACTTATAATTAGACTATGTGTTCAATTTTTACACAAACAGTTCAGCATCTAAGTTTCTGCTTAAATACACCTTTGACACACTACCTTCTTGGCAGGTTCCAATTACACTTTATTGACTGGAGTTGCTAACATTGGAGAAAGCACACACTACGCTCCTACCTGAGACTTGTTATTGACCATGACATCGGCAAAGGAGCACGTGGCTTCGTTAGCTGTGGCTTCAGACTATTTTCATTCACAGCTAGATGCGAGTTATTCACTTCTCTTTGGTCAATTTTTGCCTCTTTCAAGATGACTGTGTGACTGTTGATTTCTCTTAACTGTCTGAATCTGAACAATAGCAGGGTCCTGTCAAATGTCCATTGAAAACGATTTTTCATTAATGCTTTGCAAAAGCCATTTCGGAGAAATTGAAGCACTTTATAATTGGCCCTTTCCCTTTTTCAGGCTTCAGTAGGATATTTTCAACATCAATTGAGATAACTTAGGGTCAAATTCTACTAAGTGTCTTTGAAATATTTGTGCTCCATTCAGGGATGCCACTAATTATAGGCAAAAGTCTTTTGCTAACTTTTTTTTTTTTTTGAGATGGAATCTCACTATGTCACCCAGGCTGAAGTGCAGTGGCACAATCTCAGCTCACTGCAACCTCTGTCACTGGGGTTCAAGCAATTCTCCTGCCTCAGCTTCCTGAGTAATTGGGATTACAGGCACCTGCCACCGCACCCGGCTAATTTCTTCTTGTAGTTATTAGCAGAGACGAGGTTTCACCATCTTCACCAGGCTGGTCTTGAACTCCTGACCTCGTGATCCACCCTCATTGGCCTTCCAAAGTGTTGGGATTACAGCATGAGCCACCATGCCTAGCCGTCTTTTGCTAAAATTTGAACATTTTACGTATTTCAAGACAGTGAGAATTTTTTCACATTCTGAATATACATTGAAATATGGAACTGTCAACATAATTCAGAATTCTTGGCATTTAATTTTCATCAAACATTGAATGCTATAATTCCCTTTGCTTTCATATCATTACTTTAAGTGTGTCTCTTTAATATATTGATAATTGATGTGTAATAAGGAAATGTTCTGGCAAAGAAAAAGTGGATTAATTTCTAGAATAAATTAAGATAAATCTAGGTCAATATTGAGATAATCTGATAACTTACGCCAGTGCATTTATCTGTTGTTTTTTTTTTTTCCCAGCTGCATGATCAGTAGGCATAAAAAAATGACTAAGTATTCTTTGGATAATATGTTTTGATCCATTTCCCTGTGTTAACACAATTCTGGGGAATTGAGCTGACCAAGTTTCATGGGGGTATTGACCAACACAGCAGCACCCCCATGGTCCCTTCTGCTTGACTAAATTTTAGACAGGTTTCTTTCTAACCATAGGCTCTGACTTCTCTTTTCTTAGTGCATTTACCTTAGAAAAGTTGTAAATTCTTTCTCTGCCTCTTTGAGATGTAAATCTTCCCCACGTCTCTTGTCACCTTTACAACTCAGGAATATCCTTCTCAAGGAACTGGGAGCCAACTGCTTGAAAAGTAATCCAGAAAATCAAGAAAGATAGGGTCCCTATCTTCCAGTTTCTATGGGAGGGTAGGAGGGTAGGAGCCTAACTTCAACAAGCACCAATTAGCAAACACATGTGGCTTAATCATATTGACCAACATCCCCCTTAATCTCCTCCAGTCCTTTTCCAATAGCTTACTCCAATGCTAAAACCTCTCCAGCCTCTTGTTTCCGTGGAGTTGAGTTGAGTTTTTCCCCCACTGCAATGATGTCTGTTTTCCACTGCGATAGTCTTGAACAAAATCTTCCATGACTATTAAAATCCATCTGGTGCAGTTTCTTTTTGATGGTTCTTTTACTTTGACTCAATAAATTATAGATTTTAATGAAATCAACTATTTTCATTCATGTATGTAACATGTTACTTGTGAATCCACCAATCTATTTTGTTCCTGTTTTGATTTTCTTGGGGTACTTTTCATTGTGCCATAAAATGCACAACAATTTAGAGAGTGGGTATGCTATTTATCTTAACTTGTTTAAATATAGCCATAATTCTTACTCATTAGATTTTAGCTATAATTCTATGCACAATATCAATAAGACCGACATTCATATAAGAATTTAGTGTATACATCATTTCATTAGGTTGATTTTTAACAATTTATCTATAATTTATTTTTAAAAAATCTAAAGGCATTATTGAAGATGTAATTATAAAGATGCAATACAAAATTTAAAATCTTAAAAAATGTAATTTTCTTGTTTTAATTACCATAATGACATGTAAGATGTTGAATTAAAGATAATAAAAATAATGCTAGGTAAATTTAATATGTGGCATGCCATATAATAAATATTTTACATTCAGTCCTCATTTAATCCCCATAGTAATCTCTGAGAAAAGAGCTTTTCAAGTAAGGAAACTGAGGCTTAGAGAGTATAAGTAACTTGCCCAAGGTATTCAATAAATGCTTTCTGGTTTGAATTGTAATGACTTAGGTTGTCCTCTGGGTGCTAAATCAATTACTTTGTCTCTTTTGTCTTTCCAAGCTAGGTCATATGCCTGTTTTAAGGCCTTTTTTTTAGGAGGTAAGAAGCCCTGCCCCATGTTCTATCAGAAATGGTAGCATTTACTCGAGGGAGAAGAAATCCCAGAATCAAGTAATGCTAAGCATCCCGAGAAAACTATACAAGCTCCAGCAGGTGCTCCTTAGCAAAAGTCCCCTTCTGCTAAGATCAGTAAGCCAGCTCGTTGGCATCTTGATGTGCACTGTGAACAGCTGTAGAGTCCCACACTAGAAGACACTCTTTGTGACTCAGCCAAAGGATCCTTTGTAAAACCGTTTGGCAAATTGCTTTGAAACATTTTGCTGCAAAGCGCTATATAAATGCAAGGTGATTATCTTTTTTATAATAACTGAATTCATGTACCTTTTTAAGTTTCTAGCAGGCCTATTTTGTAGACATTTTATGGCAATACTCCATCATCAGCACCTATTTTTAGTCTTTCTGTCATTTCTAAGCCCCAGTTCCAACTGTCCAACTCTGAATAAAATTTACATTCTTGAAGAGGAACTTCATTACTATATAGAGAAGCTAGGGAAGATGCTCAAATAAAAAATATATTTCAAAAATTCCTGCTATGAATTCTAAGCGTTTTCCATGGTTTTGTACAGAAAGATGGCAGTGATGCTGGTTTTGAGGCACCTTAGTTTACGTTAGCACATAGACACGGGTCCTTGAATATAATATAGAAGGATAAATATAACAACACACGTCGGAGTGTAAATGGATTTCAAAGGTGGTTTATTTTTAGTAATTTATTTAATGAACATATTTGAATACAAAGTATTTTCCAGGTGCTAGAAATAGTGAGGAAAGTAACTGGGATCTCTCGGTTCATAGAATGTACCATCTACATGTCCAGTTGGGGTTTCATGGAAGAGTGAGTAGGAGCCACAAAGATAGGGATGTCTGACAGGGTATTCCAGAAGAAGAGAAAAAGACAAGGAAAAGCACAGATACAGAGAAGTATAAAATATCCATGCAAAATCACCGCAAAGCAAGTATTCTAAGCAACACCAGTATTTGCATGTTCCCAAATTCTTGTGAACCAAGTATAAATTAGAATTTTGGACAAACTGCCAAGTGAGGAAAAAATCAAATTGATGGGTATTTTGTGAGAAAATGAAACTTTATTGCCTTGCCTTTAATATATGCCAATAAGGTACGAATGTTTTGGTTCTGTTATTTATTTTCTCAGACCCCAGGATACATGATTTACTCAATCTTGTAGGAAAATGTCTAACAGAATCCATTTATCAGATGAATTATGGTGATTAAAATTATCTTTTAAGAGATGTCTGTACTTCCATATTATTTGCAATAGCCAAGATACGAAATCAACCTAAGTGTCCATCAACTGATAAATAAAAAATGTGAATGGAACACTATTTGGCCTTTAAAAAAGGAGGAAATCTTGTTATTTGCAACAACATGGATGAATCTGGAAAACACTGGTAAGTTAAGTAACCCAGACACAAAGAGACAAATACCTGTGATCCTACCTATGCACGAAATTAAAAAAATTCAAACTCATAGAAGAGGAAGGTAGAATGATGGTTACCAGCAGTGCTGGGAGTTGAGGAAGTGTTGGTTGAAGGATACAAAATTTCTGTGAGACAGGAGGAATAAGTTTAAGAGATCTATTATACAACATGCTGACTACAGTTAATAATATTCTTGAAAATCACTAAGTAGATTTTAGTGTTCTTACCACAAAAAAGATAGGTATGTCAGGTAATGCATATGTTAATTAGCTTGATTGAGCCGTTCCACAATGTGTACACATTTCAAAATGCCATGTTGTACACAATAAATAGATACAATTTTATTTGTCAGTTAAAAATAAAATTAAAAACTCTGGTTGCACTACTATTTGTCATAAGTTTTTAGAAGATTTTAGTAAAGTATAAAAGTATCCTAGGCTTAATTTCCTTTTTATATTTATGCTGAAAAATAATAAAAATAGAGGAGTATCTTAAGGGGGAAATGTTCTGGAAATACAGTTTATTCTGCTAGCTAAATTTTATAGTAAATAATATAAGTGGGCTTTTGCTTTCCAGGCTCCTATTTTTTTTTTTTTTTTTCTTTTTTGAGACAGAGTTTCGCTCTTGTTGTCCAGGCTGGAGTGTAATGGCAAGGTCTTGGCTCACTGCAACCTCTGCCTCCCGTGTTCAAGTGATTCTCCTGCCTCAGCCTCTGGAGTAGCTGGGATTACAGGCATGTGCCACCATGCCCAGCTAATTTTGCATTTTTAATAGAGACAGTGTTTCTCCATGTTGGTCAGGCTGGTCTTGAACTCCCGACCTCAAGTCATCCACTCACCACGGCCTCCCAAAGTGCTGGGATTACAGGCGTGAGCCACCACACCCAGCCTCTAGGCTCCTAACTAAAAGATTATTTCAGGAAAACCTTTTCAAAAATTAAGATGAGGCCAGGTATGGTGGCTCACATCTGTAATCCCAGGGAGGCAGAGATGGGTGGAGGAGTTCAAGACCAGCCTGGCCAATAGAGCGAAACCCCATAAAAAATTAACCAGGCGTGGTGGCACAGACCTATAATCTCAGTTACTTGGGAGGCTGCAGTAGGAGAATGGCTTAAACTTGGGAGGTAGAGGTTGCAGTGAGCCAAGATCTCGCCTTTGCACTCCAGCCAGGGTGACAGAGTGAGACTCCATCTCAAAATAAATAAATAAAAATAAAAATTAGGATGAAATGGCGGGAATTAAGAGCAAAGGAGAGTCCTCAACAACCCAAAAGGTAAGCAGCTTGTCTGTAGAACAAGGAGAGATATTCAGTAGCTTCACAAGTTGATGAACCATGAAGCAAAAGAAAATTTATGGTGGCTCATCAGTACTAAGATACAGGTCCTGCTAAAGAGAAAATCCAGATTGCAACCACAAAACATTTAAGGCCTGTAGTAAACTAAAACTTCAAAAACTTGCACATCCAGCTCAACAACAGATCAAATTGACTCTCTCCCTACTCTAGAAGGGGGATATACAAAGCACACAAAGGGTGTGCTGCTTTCTGAAGGTAAATGTTATTTACTTCAGTCTCTACTATTCTTTTATATTAAATGCCCAGACTGCAATTAAAAATCACAAGACATTTATAAAAACAAGAAAATATATGCACGGTCATAAAAAAATAATAGAAACAAACACAGAAAAATGCAGACATTGAAATTATCAGACTGAAATTTTAAGATATATTTATAATTAAAATGTTAAAATATCTAGTGGGAAAGATAGACAAAATGTTTGAAGAAATGGAGAATTTCAAGAGAGATATAGAAACTATAAAGAGAAAACCCAAATGGAAATGCTAGAAAGGAAAATTATAGCATCATAAGTGAGGAGTTGACCAGACGTGTGTAAGAGTAGATTAAACAAAGCAGAGGATAGGATCACAGAGCCAGAAAATAGGTCAACATAACTACCCAACTGAAACACAAAGAGGAAAGAAAAGTGAGAGAGAAAAAAAAAAAACAGAACAGATTTGTGGAACAATATCAAATGGTTCAACACCCATGTAATTGGAGTTCCAGTAGCAGAGGCAGGAGAACATGAGGCATAAGAAATATTTAAAGAGTTATTAGCAAAGAACTGTTCTAACTTGATAAAAGACAGCCATCCAAAAATTCAAAATGTTTCATAAATTCCAAGCAGAGTAAATGTAAAGAACTCATGCAGCCATATCAAAATGAAACTTCTGAAACCAAAAGCATAAAGCAGATCTTTGAAAGTGCAGTCTGCTGGGCACAGTGGCTCACACCTGTAATCCCAGCACTTTGAGAGGCTGAGGCAGCAGAAGCTACTGAGTCCAGGATTTCAAGACCAGCCTGGGCAACACAGCAAGACCGCATCTCTAAAAGCAAGAGCCCATCTCTCTAGCTGGGACTACTCGGGAGGCTGAGGCAGGAGAATTGCTTGAACCCAGGGGACAGAGATTGCAGTGAGCCAAGATCACACCACTACACTACAGCCTGGGTGACAGTGCAAGACTGGGTCTCAAAAAAAAAAAAAAAATGCA
Source organism: Cacajao melanocephalus (assembly GCA_963573385.1). Classification (NCBI taxonomy): domain Eukaryota; kingdom Metazoa; phylum Chordata; class Mammalia; order Primates; family Pitheciidae; genus Cacajao; species Cacajao melanocephalus. Next base: position 71,224 of record CAUYLG010036419.1, read on the forward strand.
GAAGGAGGCCAGGCACGGTGGCTCATGCCTGTAATCCCAGCACCTTGGGAGGCCAAGGTGGGCAGATCACTTGAGGTCAGGATTTCAAGATCAGCCTGGCCAACATGGTGAAATCCCTATCTCTACTAAAAATACAAAAAAATTCCCCAGGAGTGGTGGTACATGCCTGTAATTCCAGCTTCTCAGAAGGCTGATGCAGGAGAATTGCTTGAACCTGGGAGGCAGAGGTTACAGTTAGCTGAGAACATGCCACTGCACTCCAGCCTGGGCAACAGAGCAAGACTCTGTCTGAATAAATAAATAAAAAGAAGATCCAACTAAGCTGCCTACAAGAGAATCACTTTAGCTTTAAGGACACACATGAGCTGAAAGTGAAGGAATGGAAAAAGATATTATATTTTAAATGGTAAGCTGGGTAAAATGGCTCACACATATAATACCAGCACTTTGGGAGGCTGGAGGATCACTTGAGCACAGGAGTTTGAGACCAGCCCTGGCAGCATAGTGAGACTCTGTCTGCACAAAGTATTAAAAAATTAACTGGGCATGGTGGCAGGTACCTGTAGTCCCAGCTACTCTGGAGGCTGAGGTGAGAGGACTGCTTGAGCCTGGGAGGTCAAGGCTGCAGTAAGCCATAGTCATGACACTCTCATACATACAAAAAAGAAAATGGTAGAGAGATCCAAGATGGCCGATAACTAGCAGCTCAGGATTGTAGCTCCCAGTGAAAATGCAGAGAACGAGTGGACGCCACACTTTCAGATGAATTTTTGTTGCTCACGAACCAGGAGATTCCCAGCAGAGGAGCCCCACGGGTCACCAAAGCGACTCTTGTGGCCGGCGCGGCGGTTTTGCTGGCGCCCTGGCGCGGTGGTTCTCGGTGCAGAGTAAACGGGACTGGATCCCCTTTTGGTCAACGTTTGGAGCTCCGGGAAGGCAGAACTGAAGAGGGAAGCCAGACCGGAGATTCCCAGGCAGAAAAGCACCACGAATCTTAACGCCGCTGTTTTAGCTGGCGCAGTGGGTTGCTCAGATTCCGGCACTGGGAATCAACAAGTTGGAAGTCCACTCAGAGACCCAATTTGAAAGTCAGCAATTGCAAAGAAGATGGGTGGATAGATCCACAAACATGGAAAGAAACCGGCGTAGAAAGGCTGAAAATACCTAAAATCAGAATGCCTCTCCTTCTACAGGGGATCGCAGTTCCTCATCAACAAGGGAACAAGGCCTGACGGAGAACGAGTGCGTTCCATTAACAGAATTAGGCTTCAGAAAGTGGATAATAAGAAACTTCTGTGAGCTAAAAGAACATGTTTTAACCCAATGTAAAGAAACTAAGAAACTTGAAAAAAGCTTGACGAAATGCTAACGAGAATAGACAATTTAGAGAGTAATATAAGTGAATTAATAGAACTGAAAACACAATACGAGGACTTCATGAAGTATGCACAGGTTTTAACAGTCAAATTGATCAAGCAGAAGAAAGGATATCAGAGGTCGAAGACCAACTTGATGAAATGAAACGAGAAGACAAGATTAAAGAGTAAAAAGGAATGAGCAAAGTCTCCAAGAAATATGGGACTATGTGAAAAGACCTAATTTACATTTGATAGGTGTACCTGAATGTCATGAAGAGAATAAATCCAAGCTGGAAAATATTCAGGATATTATTCAGGAAAACTTTCCTAACCTAGTAAGGCAGAATAATACTCAATTCCAGGTAATACAGAGAACACCACAGAGATATTCCTCAAGCAGAGCAACTCCAAGACACATAATCGTTAGATTCACTAGGGTTGAAATTAAGGAGAAAATTCTAAAGGCAGCTAGAGAGAAAGGTCAGGTTACCCATAAAGGGAAGTCTATCAGACTCACAGCAGATTTCTCCGCAGAAACCCTACAAACTAGAAGAGAATGGGGGTCAATATTCAATATCCTCAAAGAAAAGAATTTTCAACCCAGAATCTCATATCCAGCCAAACTAAGCTTCATAAGTGAAGGAAAAATAATATTTTTCACGAACAAGCAAGTACTCAGAGATTTTATCACCACGAGGCCTGCTTTACAAGAGCTTCTGAAAGAAGCACTATACAGAAAGGAACAACCAGTATCAGTCATCCCAAAAACTTACCAAAAGCTAAAGAGTATCACAATGAAGAATCTATATCAACAAATGGGCAAAACAGCCAGCCAGTATTAAATGACAATATTAAACTTAGATATATTAATATTAATCCTAAATTTAAATGGATTAAATGCCCCAATCAAAGACACAGGCAAATTGAATAAAAAGTCAAAACCCATCAGTATGCTGTATCGAGATCTATCTTACAAGCAAAGATACACAAAGACTCAAAACAAAGGGATAGAGGAAGATTCACCAATTAAATGGAGAGAAAAAAAAAACCAGGAGTTGTAATTTTTGTCTCTGACAAAACAGACTTTAATAGTAATAAAAACTAAAAGAAACAAAGGAGGACATTACATAATGGTAAAAGGATCAATGCAACAAGAAAAGCTAATGATCATAAATATATATGCACCCAATATAGGAGCACCAACATACATAAGACAAGTTCTTAATGACTTCTCAAGAGATTTAGACTCCCGCACAATTAACAGCGGGAGACTTTAACACCATATTGTTAACATTAGACAGATCAATGAGATAGAAAATTAACAAGGACATTTATGACTTGAACTCAGACCTGGAACAAGTAAACTCAGTAAATATCTATAGAATT
>CAUYLG010036420.1:0-125729 GCA_963573385.1 Cacajao melanocephalus
AACAAACCCCGTTAAAAAGTGGGCAAAGGATATGAGCAGACACTTTCCAAAAGAAGATATCTATGAGGCCAAAAAACATATGAAAAAATGCTCATCATCACTGGTCATTAGAGAAATGCAAATCAAAACTACATTGAGATACCACCTCATGCCAGTTAGAATGGCAATCATTAAAAAATTTGGAGACAACAGATGCTGGAGCAGACACGGAGAAATAGGAACACTTTTACACTGTTGGTGGGAGTGTAAATTAGTTCAACCATTGTGGAAGACAGTGTGGCGATTCCTCAAGGACCTAGAAATAGAACTTCCATTTGACCCAGCAATCCCATTACTGGGTATATCTCCACAGGATTATAAATTGTTCTATTATAAAGACACATGCACACGTATGTTCATTGTGGCACTGTTTACAATAGCAAAGACCTGGAACCAACCCAAATGCCCATCGATGATAGACTGCGCAAGGAAACTGTGGCACATATACACCATGGAATACTATGCAGCCATAAAAAACAATGAGTTTGTGTCCTTTGTAGGAATGGATGAATCTGGAAACAGTCATTCTGAGCAAACTGACACAAGAACAGAAAATCAAACACCACATGTTCGCACTCATAGGTGAGTATTGAACAATGAGAACATGTGGACACAGGGAGGGGAACATCACATACTGGGGTCTGTTGGGGGGACTAGGGGAGGGGCAGTGAGGGGTAGGGAGGTTGGGGAAGGATAACATGGGGAGAAATGCCAGATGTAGGTGACGGGGGTAAAGGCAGCAAACCACATTGCCATGTATATACCTATGCAACAATCCTGTATGATCTGCACATGTACCCCAGAATCTAAAGTACAATTTAAAAAAAAAGGAAAAAAAATATTTTCTATCTCTCAAAATCACTGAGCTAGTGACTGTAATGAAATATATTCTCAAAATATTATTTAATGTACTTCCCAAAATATTTTCCTAACACATATTTGAGAAATTTTCTTATGCCTACCAGCAACACAAAACTATTCCTATCCCAGCAGATGATAAACAGCTAAATAGAAGCCAAAGTGGGGAAAATCAAACCTTGATTTCTGAGTACCCATATGTGTTTCCTACCATGCCCTGAGCCAGTGAAGCTATATAGTAACATGTTCCAAACTCATGTCTGTTTCCTTGGATCTTCTTCGAGGTTCTGTTCCCAAGGAGCAGTGGAGTAGATCGTGACCCTCTGTACCAATAATTCTGTCTTGAGGGAGTTTAAATTGATTTTCCACATCTTTAAATTAAAATATCCAAAGAGGTTCCCTATAGCAACCTCTGACAGTGTCATGGTGATGCTGATATCATGGAGTATAAAAGGAGAAAATTCCTAGAGCAACTAAAAATAATATGAAGGATGGGAAAGGATGAGAAAAACTGCTTTGAAACTATGCAAAGGAGGCAATCTATGGTTTAATCTTTATGCAAAAGGATGACTGAAAAATTAAACTAAGTTCAATTTGCATCAAAGATATTTTCATATTTTCACAAAATGCCTTGATAATTCACACACTCAAAGACTCAGGAAAACACAGGCTTTAGGTGAGTTGAAGGAGAACATACAGCAGTTTACTGAATCCTCATCACTTCCATCCAGGCAGTCATCATCGCCATCACATTTCCACCGAGCTTGGATACAGTGTCTGTTTTTGCAGCGAAATTCTCCAGCTTTACATATGTGAGGCAGTACCTCTCCAGGATTAACTAGAGTTAAAAAAAGAAAAAAAAAAAGGTATATGAACAATGCTAGCTATAGTCAGTCCATTAAAATTTAAATCTTGTACAGTTTTTTGTTTGTTTTAGATTCCATATATCAGTGGGATGCAGTATTTGTATTTCTCTGGCTTATTTTACCGAGCACAATGTCATCCAGGTTCATCCAAGTTGTTGTAATTGATGGAATTTCCTTTTTCTAAAGGCTGAGTGATATTCCATTTTTTACACACACACACACACACACACACACACACACACACACACGAATATATGTTGATAGGTAAGGGTGTGTATGTGTACCACAGTTTCTAAGTTAAATACATAAATAATAGAGTGGTAGTGGAGAGGAAAAGAGGAGATGTAGGACAAAGAGCACAAAATAGCAGATAGGTAGGATGAATATATCTACAAATCCAAGGAACAATATGAAGACTATAGTTACAATATTGTGTTATAATATGCACCGGAAATTTACTGAGAGTAGATTGTAGGTGCTCTTACCATGTATACACACTAAAGAGTGACTATGAGAGATAATGGATATATTAAATAGCTTAACTATAGTAAGCTTTTCACTATGTATATTAAAACATTATGTTGTATACCTTAAATATATACAATACAAATAATGTCCCAAAATTTTACATACCTTAAATTCAAAAATATGAGATACTCATAAAGTTTACTATAATCTAACACACAAATAAATTTTGCTATGATAACAAAATTTTGTCTCACTTAATGGGAAATATAAAAACACTGTGATGACAGCCATCTTTGAGAATAAAAAAAATTTTAAATTTTCCTGGCAACAAGTATTCTACTGTGTGAAAGTCGATCATATAAATTGGGTCATTCTTACCATGTACAACTAAAACACTACTGAGAAGTGAAGAGGAAAAAGCACTCAGGGCACATATCATGCTGCAAGAATATAATTCTCTGTAAGCCTGGCTGCTGGAACTGCTTGTTGTAACCTGAAACCAGTTGTATTGAATAGCTCCTGAAACAACCTGCAACACCTGTAAGACTAGTTTCACTCACTTCTGTCACTCACCAATCAGAGTTTGTGAGCTCCCGAAAACTTTAACAGTGCCAATAAGCTTTCTTGCAAAACGATATGCAACATTTTTGCTTTTTAGAAATCTTCCAACCTTCTTTTTATGTTTTTGCCATACAGAAGATTATCTAGTCTGTGGATATGCCTCAAATTGCAATTATTACTTCCCAAATAAAACATTTTAAGTAGAGAGATGTATCTTTATATTTTATTTGACTTTTAACAACTAAGAACTTTGAAGATTTATTTTAAGCAACACTGACCAAAGTAACAAGATTAACAACAAAAAGACAATACCGCTTTATATTTACGCTGGGTTTGTAGTTTCGCTTTACAAAGAGCTTTCATTTATAGTCTTAATTGATCATTATGATAACCTATAAGGCATATATGGCAAAGAATTTTACTATCTCCATCTTATAAATAACTACACTGAAAATTAATTAAAATAAAAAGACAATGCAACAGCACACAGCTTTGATGGCTATGATCACTTTGCTGGTATGCATGTAGGAGAAAAACTCAGGTCTGCTTAAGGATTCTAGAAGTATCATGTTAATCAAAACTGTCTCTTTATGTATTGGAATTCTATACAGTGTTTTTTCTCCATATATTCCAGGTTCTCCAAACAAATGTTAGGAATTCAGTTAAGTGGAATTTATTCACAAATTTAGTCTTACTATTCTTCTATATCTAAGTGGATTAAATAGTCTAGAAAGAGAAGAGAATATGTGGCAATGGTTAAAGTAAATTATTTGTGTTTCCTGGACTGTGAAAAGGTGGGGGGGGGCGTGTCAAAGAGAATCGATGTAAACATGAGTGTTATGTGACTTGCTGTGGCATGAGTGATAAAATCCTTTGTGTCTGATCTAGGAATTGTGTGTCTTCCACCAGAATCCATGAATCTCTAGCAGGATAACATGCTAGCTTGTAATCAAGGTAAAATATCAGATTCTTAATTGTTCTTGACATAATAGTAAACTTTTGGTTTTTCTTTTTTATTCTAGGCTCTGATTTCCAAATTCTCCCAAGGCATAAAGCATCATTAATTATAATTCTAGTCCTGCTCAAGCCTTCCAGATGTAATCAGTAGTTATATCACAAAGAAACCACATTATCAATGCAGACTACCAGGATCATGATGATAGAAAACAGGTTACTTTCAAGCTAACAACACAGATTATAAAGAAAACATTTAATGTGCTATGTGGTAATCTAGATAAGACAGCAGCTTAGAAGTTCAAAATGCATGGTCGTTTCCCCAGCATTAACCTAACAAGGTGGCACTAGATGGCAATGTCATTTATCATTGAACCCCAGCTGATAGCTAAAGCAATCTGCTAACTTACATAAGATTAGTATTCTTTGTATACCTTGCAAAAGTCTCTACCAATTATTTATTTTATAGCTAATTTTTACAAATTATAATGTATCCACTTGAGAAGCTTCTTGAATGTAGAAAAGACAATTTCACATACAGAAAGGAATGATACCTAGAACAGAACTAGGTGTAGGGTTTATGCTCAAAATTATTTGTTGATTGATAACTGGAATTAACAGACATTGGCGTTATTGTAGTGAGAGATTCTACTTGTGGGGGCTGTATAAATCCCTCAGGAATATCACTTCCCTACAACTGGCTAAGCAGCTAATTCTCTTCTTTTATCACCCAAGGACATGGATGAAGTTCAAAAAGACAAAAAGATAAAAGATAAAGACAAAAAGATATGCAGAGAGAAAGAAGAGAGACAAAGTTCCACCTACATTTAAAAGGATGAATATATGAAGTTCTGTATATATGATTTTGTTCCAATCCATAATGTGACTGAATCTATATAGCACTTGGGTGTTTGAGCACAGCCAAAAATTGCTTTTAGTATATTAACAAGTGCTGGAATTGCACACTTTATTTCAGATTTGTGCTTTGAACTATGCATTTGAAAACTGATACAAAACCTGTAATTCTACTGCCAGAACCACTTCTAGCAAAAATACTACAGTATGAGTTCACCAATGAGAAATTGACAAAGTAATAAATAATCCTATAATTTAACCAAGATGAAAAGTAAAATAACATGAATCATGGTATACTTGTCTTGGAACTATTAGTTCTTACACATCCTCTGTACTTGCTGTGAGAGCAATGACATCAGAAGGCCCATGCATGAGTCTCCAAGGCACTACAAAATATGCATTTCTGAATTAATTTTTTTTTCTTTGGCAAAAACTGGCTGGACTTAATGTCTAGATCATCAGGATGGGAAGGAGGAAATGCTGGTAATTAACTTTTTTTTTAATTTTAGTTTGAATTATCTCAAATTGGGAACTCAGCTGTACTACTGGATTCAAGACACATTCCTGACCTTAGTTTAATAATCTGTGGTGTCCATAAATAAGTGCTGATGCTTCTGACTTTGCTTTTTCTCTTTTCAAATCCAGTGTGGTGACCTATTCGAAAATAATTTTCTCCCTCAATTAATGCTTTGCTGTCACCTGCATCAGAATTATAACTAAGTCACAACAGCATTTGTTCCATGGCAAAATATAAAATAAAAGTTTTGTTATTGTTTCTGCCTATGTAATATTGAGAGACATTTATTTGCTTAACATTTTGTTTGTTTGTTTGTTTCTTCATTTGGGGAATCCAGAATCTCTTATTCCTTCTTTATTTAAGCAGGAAGAGAGAAAAGAACCAAAAAGAAAACTTGAAGTTGTAGTTTGCTGGATCTCTTTACGTAAGCTTGCTTATACTGGAAGACTGTGTGAAAAATGCTGTTATAGGTTTTGATTTTTCTTCTTTAGAACATAACAGGATGACCTTTCATTAGATAGAGTGGTTTTCTGAGCAGCCAACCTAAGTGGTACATAATCTTCTGTGAGTTCCTATGCACAGAAGGCCATAAATATTCATCTGGATGGGCTTCTAAACTTTTTACTGCCTTAAACTTTTTACTACACATTAGACTGCATATATGCTAGAACATAAGGCTTGCCACAGCCAAGCAGATAAATGGTTCACCATAGTGAAGCCCTGTTTCTGACAGTGGAATATATCTGGAGCTCCAGAAGGTGATAAGGGTCACAGAGTACCACTGACACATAATTGTGCAAGGCTGTCCCTTGGATAACCAATGTTTTTGCAACGTTGAAGTTGCTCTCCTGAGAGTGAGGCACATTGAAAAATTCTGTCCTTTTTTTTAGGACGCTAAAGAAGAATTAGAGAATTACTGTTTCTTTACTTTAGACAAAATAATCTTGATGGAGTTTTTTGATGTTGTTGCTGTTAATAGTGACTCACTGTCTTTGGAATCTAATTTACTCTTTGGGATCCTTCATGTTCTCCTTTATTCATATTCTATGTTGTGATTTTTTTCCCCACAAATGTGTCAAGAGAAGTATAAAGTTTGCTTAGTAATTGATCACCCAGCTTTATACATGCTTCTCAGGGGTAGTAAGTTCCAAGTTACTATGCTATACCGGCATCATTTCTAGTTGTGAGAGGATTTAAGCATGACACACAGGATTCAAAAGACAAAGAGTCCAGCCTACTTTCATTTTTGATTCCTTCCATGCATGGCATTAGAATTCATCCTTAATCAATCATGTAGCATGTCAATATTTTTCTGTTGGGTACATATCTTTTCTGGCATAGCCTTATGTTGCAAGTTTATTAAGAAACAGTCATGGATGTTTAGTACAGCTTGAACATTTTCCAATGGGTTTTTGTACATCTGATGTCAATTCAACAAGGATGACTGAAACCAGGAAGATGTCATAATGGTTGCAACTTTATTTTGCTTGTTTGACTCAGATTACAAAGTTAGTCCAGTTAATTCCAGTTTATGTGACTATAATCTAACTGAACTAAACCAGACATCCAGAAGAATCAGCACTAATGAGAGGTTACTGGCATATTGGTATTTCCTTTGCACTCCTGTACTCTGCAACCATGAATTCCATTTGTAGTTGTCTACAGTTTTTTTCATCTGCAAACTACAGCTAACATATGGTTGAAAAACCTTTACAATTAAATAAAAAGGAACTGAAATAATTTCTAAAAACATACTTGGGTTCTTTCTTTGCATGAAGTGAGTTACTATATTAGTTCCCTAAATATTTTCTAATACATTTGAAAGGAACCTGGGCAAGTTTCAGGCTATATTAGAAGATACAGCAGAAGTTTTAACACCCAAATGCAACTACAAATTCTCAAATAATAACTTATTCTGTTGATTTAACGTTGTTTCGTGCAATGAATATAGACAGAATTTTCTTCTTTCTTTTCCTTTTCATTGCATTGGGGTTACTTTATCTATGAATTATAGATATTAGAAAGAGACCAACAGTTTCAGAAAAAAAAAATCCTCTTTCACCAGGTGTAAAATCATATGTGTATAACCATGATAACAGATTTTCTAACATCAGCTTTGTAAACAACATTGTATATAGTATTTCCTTACAAGCCAAAGTCATTTAATTTTTATTTACATGGAGATATGCAGTGATAGCCTGGGTTATTTCAAAATAAATACGTCTTATCTTTTTTTTTTTTCCATAGTTAAGCATCAATCTGAATCATTTCAAGTGCTACTGAAGTGTGTGTTCAGCTAGAGTTCCTTTTAATATATTTGTACTTGTGGCTTCCAAGAAACTACTGAACATGTTTTGTTGTTTTTGGTTTGGCAGTTAAGGCAAGAAAGAAACTAAACATGGTAGAGTAAGGATGAAAGGTCAGAGATACAAAAATAAATAAATAAATAAAAAGAGGGACTGGTAGTCACTGCTGAGAAAAAGGAATACTGAAAACTCATTTGTGGATTTGGAGAAGGTGATAGGGCCATTTAATTACTTATTTATTTACTTATTTTTGAGATGGGGTCTTGCTCTGTCATCTAGGCTGGAAAGCAGTGGCACATACAGTCACACCTCACTGCAGCCTCAGCTTCCTAGGCTCAAGCGAGCCACCTCATCCTCCTGAGCAGTTTGGTCTACAAGCGTGCACCATCATGCCTCACTAATATTTTTTTCTTTTTTTCAAGAGACAAAGTCCCACTATGTTGCCTAAGCTGGTCTTGAACTCTTGGACTTAGGCAATCTTCTCACTTCAGTCTCTCACAGTGTTGGCACCACACAGTGAGGCACCACACCTGGCCAGACAGGGCCATTTCTAATAGAGTACAGTAACCAAACAAATATCTTTGTGTGTCCTCTCCCACCATGGTATTTAAACACAAGTGAACCTTGTTAAAATAAACATAAAGGACAAGCTTGATCAAAAGACAAGATGTAACTATGAGATGGAACAGTCAGTAAAATATAAAAGTGAGCAATTAAGACAATTTGTTAGTCTCAGGGGCTTAAGTGGATATGAGGAGAAGCATTTGCCATTGACTTGGTGATACTCAAAATATGGCATAGGAGTGCTTTAGCTGTGTGTATTACAAGTACAGGTAGAGGTGCCACAGGCTTCTCCTCAGGGACTAGAGACTAGGTTAAGGGTCAGTGTATGCCCCAATGAGCCTTGCTTCCTACATTCCACTTGCAATGTGGGCCAAGGGAGCAAGCTTTATACTCACAAAGGACTGATTTTTAACTCATCTTTCATTTTCTTTTGAGCCACAAGAATGTACATGGAAGTAGGAAATCAATACAAATCATAACAATTCATGTAAGTCATGATAAAATCTTTGCAGGATTTTACTTCCTATATATTTTTTAATGATAATTCTTTATGTTTTTACTTCTGCTTATTCCAGCTTACTTTTATATTGACAGTGTTTTTCCTCTCATTTTGTCTTTCTCCCTGTAGTCTACAATACTGTTTTTTCATTTATTTATCAATCTATCAATATGCTTCCTATATCTATATCAATACAGATGTACTAAAAGTAACCCATATAATTTTAATGGAGCATAAGAATGAAAGAAATAGAAAATATAATTTGAAGGCCAATGATCCACATAATTATGATCCACATAATTGAAATTAAAATACTAAGTAGAAAATTTTAACCTCAAAATACTATTCAAATATTGGTACCTGATGAATGCAAGTTCCCCTCCCCCTGTAACATCCTACAATGACAAAGAACAAAAATTAAAACTTAACAGATCTCAGAGAATTTGGCCTCTTGATCATTCTATTGCCACTATCGAAAGGGAATTTTCACTTTTTGCAAGGTCAGTAGCATTATATTAAAAAATTTATTTATGAGTCCCTCTAAGTTATGCCATTGGAAATTGAATAAGCCTGTCCATGTTTAGGTAGGGAGAGAGATCCTTTGCTTCTGCAGCACAGACTATAAGGTCTGTACCTACCAAAATAAGAGCACTTATTGTGCTACCTCCCATCTTTAAGAGCAAGTTTATGCGTGGAACAAAGGCATGATGAGACCTGGTAGAAGTCCATGAAAGCTACTGTGCATGTATGTGTGTGCATGCACGCACATGTGCACATACATATACATTTCATCTTTTCAAAATGTCACTCATTCAATTGGGCCAGCAGAAAATTCCATTTTATGCCAGGAAAACAATTTAAAAAGATTCCTTGGTAGAAACTGAAAAATTAAACCAGCAAATGTAGACATAAACCATATTTTTTCTCCCAGTAACTAAGATAAGATTCAGCCTAGCAGCCAACTTGGCAGACTTTAAGCTGTTCAAAGTCATACTTAATCCTTGCCTGTAGGCAAACTGTGGATCTTGATAGGTTTCTTTCTGTTCTGATGATAAACAATAAAATGAGACTTAAAAAATAATACCGCAGAATAAAGAAACTAAAAATATCACCTGGTGACACAGAGAACTTTTACCTCTGAGAACTATCTTCCACAGAAATCAACTTACAGGCAATTTACAAAGTTCTATGACTAAAGAAATAAAACCTTACTAGAAAGGTAAAATTTATATTTGTATTCTGAAGTATGTAATTACAGAATACAATAGATGCAAACTTGTAGAATTTTGAAGGGAGATTTTGTTCAGCCACGAATATTCAGAAGAAATGCTATTTACATAAAAAGGCACAGGAGTCATATTGGGAACTCAACAATATATATAGTCATCCCTCAATATCCATAGGGGTTTAGTCATCCCTCAATATACATAGGGGTTGATTCCAGGATCCCCTGTAAATACCAAAATCCATGGATACGCAAGTCCGTTTTATGAAATAGTGCAATATTTGCTGCATATAACCTATACAATTCCTCTCATATACTTTAAATCATTTCTAGATTACTTATAGTACCTAACACAAGGCAAATACTATGTAAATGGTTTCCATACTATATTGGTTAGGAGATTAAAAAAAAGCGTAAGTATTCAGTACAAGTGTCCCATTGTATTCCATGTAGTTTTCTTGAAGAAGTCATTTCAAGATATATTTTTCCACATCAGTGAAAATTAATAAATAAACAATGTAGTGCTAAATGTTTAAGCACTAAGCAACACAGGTAGTGAAATACTGATCTAGGCCTAAAATATTGTAAAATTGATTAACAAGATAAGTATAAATGTAAAAAATATTTTTACAAAAAGGACTTATTTTAGGTAATTCAAAACCATTGAGAAAGATGAAAAAAGTAGCAGAAAGGAAACCAAAGTTCTCATGTCAAGTAGTTGGAACTCAAAATAATAATAAAATAATTTAAAACTGAGGGTATTACTACAAATACTGAAAGAAGATGTAACATCTATTGGACATAAACTATATGGTAAAATACATAAAAAGTCATAAATAGTAACAGAAGCAATTACCTACAACAATGCATCATAAATAATCACAAATATCAACTATAAAATGAAAATAAATGGTTTGAAAGGCAGTCATTAAAAATTATGTTTACAAAGATATTTGGTTGCAATAGATGCTTATGCTCATAGTAAGTAAAAATGACAGAATTTGGGGTCTAAATTCCAAATGGTGTACTTACTATGTAAACTTGAAAAGTAATTAGCCTACACGTTTAAATTATAAATTCTAAAGTGAGATACTGATATGATTTAGCTGTGTCCCCACCCAAATTTCATCTTGAATTGTAACTCCCACAATTCCCACGTGTCCTGGGAGGAAACCGGTGGAAGGTGACTGAATTATGGGGGCAGTTCTTTCTCATGCTGTTCTCATGATAGCGAATAAGACTCACGAGATCTGATGGTTTTTAAAGGGGTGGGCTCCTTGCACATGCTCTCTTCTGTTGCCTGCCACCATCCATGTAAGATGTGACTTGCTCCTCCTTGCCTTCCATCATAATTGTGAAGCCTCTCCAGTCATGCGGAACTGTAAGTCCATTAAACCTCTTTCTTTTGTAAATTGCCCAGTCTCAGGTACGTCTTTATCAGCAGTGTAAAAATGGACTAATGCAGATAGCAATACTATCATCCTTACATAATTTTTGTAAAGACTAATAAGAATCACAAACTGTGCTACAGAGTGTCACATCCATACCAGTGTAAGCATTCACTAAATTTTGCCTACGATCATTATCACTAGTAGTAAAAATAACTTAAAACTCTATTAAGATTTCTTAGTGGTTTATTTCTAAATAGTGGCATTAAAAGTGGATTTTTTATTTTTAAGATATTTTCTTATATGTCTTAAATCTTAAATATGCTTTTAAAAATATATCTTTTCTTTATCAGAAGAGAGAAGATGTTATGGATATACTGAAGTTCTTTTTATTACACTTATCCCTCCTCTCCCACAAGAGACAATCATTATAAATGATAAAATAAATACATGAAATTTTTATTTAGCAATTTGTGATGATTAATTTTATACGCCAACTTGACTGGGACATGGGGTGCCCAGATGATTAGTCACACATTATCCTAGGTCTGTCTGTTAGGGTGCTTTGGATGATATTAACATTTGAATTAGTAAAATGAGTGAAGTAGACTGTCCTCAGTAGTGTGGGTGGGCTTGCTCCAATCAGTTGGCCAGAGTTTAACAAAAAGGCCGACCCTCTCACAGGCAAAATAACCTTCACCTGCCTGACCATCTGAACTGGGACATAGGTTTCTTCCTGTCATTGACATAAACTGAAACATCAGCACTTCCTGGGTCTCAAGCCTGCTGACATTTGGACTAGATGTACACCATGGATTCTCACAGATTTGCAGCTTTCTATCTGCAGATCTTAAGAGTTGTCAGTTTTTATAATTACACAAGGCAATTCCTTATAATAAATCTTCATCTCTCTATGTATTATATACATCCTATTTGTTCTGTTTTTCTGAAGAACTCTAACTTATAATTCAAGATTAAATCATTCTAAAAACTTTATACAGTACTCAATACAAACACAGCCTTGTTGCTGCTATTGTGCTTCAGGGACACCACATGGTATAGAAAGAACAAATTTCAAAAGTCATACAAAAATAATAAGATGCAATAAATTGAGAAATGACAGCAAAAGTTTATAAAATTGCCTTTGATCCAGATCAATCAATCCAGTTAATTCAGTCTTTGGATAGTCTACAAATTCCTTTTTGCCTCCTTCCTTGCTCTTCACTACCAAATGTAGATAATTGAGTCAGTAAGCCATTTAATGTTACTGGAGGCCTATGTTGTGTGTCAACATACCATCTATCTAATTGACAATAATGCACTTGTAGTTGCAACTTCTTATAACAACGAAGTTCTCTTATGATTCTGTGGCATATACTTATTCAATTTTTTTTTACTAAATTATGCATAGCAGTGAACTCCACAAAACACCATCATTGTCAATATTCATCTATATATTTGAAAGTAATCAGTTAATAATTTATAGTCCAAAAAATTAAATAACTATCTAAATTTCTCTTTTTAAGTCTCATTTTAATTCCTTTGGTTTCTTCTGCTTCTAGTCTTCAGAAAGAGCCCAATAAACAATGAGTGTAATGAGTGTAACACGAAAGGAACTTACATGTGCAAGTTGTCCCATTTTCATCCAAAAGTTGATTATCAGCACAGGCACACACCCGGCCTCCTGGGATAGCCAAGCAAAGTGTACTACAGCCCCCATTATTTACTCGGCACATATTATCACCTGCAAGAGGAGAGGAATATAGATGTACACATATATAGACTATGTATATTATATATTTAGTAATATAGTCAGGATTTCTGCCAAATCACAACAAAATTCAAAAATGTTTGAAAATATGTGATGTATTGGTAGATAAGGAGAATTTTCTCTTTAATTGGAAGAGATAGAGATCTGAGTGAAGGTAGGTACTAGATGAGGGAAGAGAAAGATAACAGAATGGTGTCTGTCTTGGATAGTTTTCCAGATTAGGCCTACTGTATTCAAGTCTGAGTTCTTTGGAAAGTAGACTGCTGGCTCTCAGAATGTGGATTTGGATCCCCAGTGAACAGAAAGCAAATGAGTGCTGGGAACAAGGGTGGGGTATTCTTTTCTTTTGCGCAGTGTATGCCGGAAAGTCAGTGTATTGAGGACTCCGGGAATCACAGGACATCTGTGAAGACTCAAAAATGAGCAGCCTTGCTGGTATAAGGCAAATGTACAGTTCACAAGGGTGAAAGTGTTCTCCTGGTGGATCTAAAGAGCAGAGGTGCTAATGAGGTATAC
The DNA here is from genome assembly GCA_963573385.1 of Cacajao melanocephalus. Taxonomy (NCBI): domain Eukaryota; kingdom Metazoa; phylum Chordata; class Mammalia; order Primates; family Pitheciidae; genus Cacajao; species Cacajao melanocephalus. The sequence continues at coordinate 13,388 of CAUYLG010036420.1, forward strand.
AACAGACATCAATAAAGCAGGCATGAGAGGAAACTCATTAAGGTGTTATTCATGAATGTTGTGAGGCACGCTTGTAGACTCTCAGATAAAATTGAGTATTTTTTTTTTAAATAAACAAGTAACAACTGTTCATAGTCATAGTGATGTTTCAGTAAATGTAATGTATAGTGATCAGATCAGGGTAATTGCCATGTCCATAATCTCAAACATTTATTATTTCTTTGTGTTGGGAACATTCAACATCCACCTTCCAGATATTTGAAACTCTATATCATCATTAACTACAATTATCCCACATTGGTATAGAATGTTGGAACTTATTCCTCCTATCTAGCTGTAATCCTTTGACCACTGTAAAGGTGTTGGTAAGAATAAATACAATTTACGTTGCCATTTAGCCTTACAGGTTGAAAGGCAAGGAAGAAAGTATATTTACACTTGTGTGTCACTTAACAATGGGCATACATATTAAGAAATGTGTAATCACATCATTGTGCAAACATCATAGAGCATCTTTACATAAATCTAGATAGTAGAGCCTGCTGGGCACTGAGACCATATGATACATAGCCTATTGCTTCTAGGCTACAAACCTGTACACAGCATGTTACTGTACTTAATACTGTAAACAATTGAAACACAATAATATAACATTTCTGTATCTAAAGATAGAAAAGGTACAGTAAAAACACATTATTATTACATTATAGGGCCACCACCATACATGCAGTCCATCATTGACAGAACCAGTTCGACACCATGTATGACTATACTTACCTAACAATGTATCAAACTTTAAAAAGAACTCAACACTAGCAATCCAATAGGTAATGTAATCTCAAGATCATTTTACACTATGTTGCAGTTTCAAAGTATCAAAAAATAATATTTTGATTATATCAGAAGATTTTACTCAAACGTTAAAAATAAAGAGCTTTTAATTACTTAGAGCCATACAAAAAGAGAATAAAACGATTAAAGTGCAAATACCGAAAGTGTGATTAAAGTGGCAGACTAGATTGAGACTGTGAGCCTCAAAGGTTGGATGTGTTATGTAGAGGATAATAAGAAGTGAGAGAAAAACTCTAAAATGCCCCTGCACGCAATAAATATTCAACATATTACCACAGATTATCATTGTGTACCCACAGATCAGAAGAAATGAGCTAAAGTACATTATTATTTCATTATCCTGAAAAATAAATTTAATTCACTATGTTTATAACAAATTTAAAAATACATATGAAAGCCAAGACAGCTAATAATTCATGTTACAGTATCAATTTCTGAACTCGGAGGGTAATCAAACCTAATACACTGTTTTTGCAGTAGGAAATGTATAAATGCTTTAAGCAGTTTCCAGATAAGGTAATGTTTATTCCATGACCATGGAATAAAAATGCAATGCTTCATAGGACGCACAGTTATTCTATGTTGTACACATTCTGTACAGGATTAAATTGTATATTTAATTTTTTAATAGCATTCAGATTCTGGAAAAAATAGAACTAATTCAATATATTTTGAGAAATATATAAAGAATTTAAGCAGTAAGAAATAAGGAATTACTGACAACATTTTGAAATGTTGAAATTATATGCTAAATATCATATTCTTTAATTCATTGGTGTGCCTCATACCATTTTAAATAAATATGAAATTTAAGTATTTAAAAATAAATTAGCATTAGTCAAACTTTGAAATATATTTCTTTTCTGTGAATACTACATATTAAGAGAGAGGAATTGGTTGTTCTGTCGTGACAGAAATCCAAAATGTAAATTAATTTTAATAATTTCATATCTCTCCTCAGAATGGCTTAGATCTTTTTTAATAGTGACCCAACGTATTTTTGAATTTCATTACTTTAATATGTTTCAGATCGGGCTTATATTATATTATTTTTTGAAGTTCTGACAGCTAGAAAATATTTTATGTAGAAATATCCTCTTCAAAACATGTTTAAGTTACTACTTTTCAAATACAGTGCTAAAAAATTTTATACCTAAATATCAATAAAAGAATTATTAACATATTAATAGCTGCTATTAATGAAAATTTATAATCAATCCCAGAGCTACTTTACATATACATTATATTTTATTCAATTTTTAAATAAAATTACAAGAAAGTTTTATCTCATTTAAAGGTAGGAATGCTGAATATTTGAGAGTCTAAATGACACTACCAATATATAGAAGTAGGAAATAATTCTTATGAAATTATCATTTCTAGATAATCATTATGATTATCATAATTATTTATAAATAATTAGAAATAAGATTTTCTTGCTCTAAAATTGTGCTCTCAAATGCTAACTTATTTATATATGATAAAATAAAATTATATCAAAAAAGACATACTAAATATACCAAAACCAACAAAAGTCTGTTACTATTAGGAAGCAGATTGTTTTTAAAAATCAAATATGCAAGGAAAGAAAATGAAGAATAGCTTTCAATATCTAGCTGAAGACAGCCATCTGGCTTGATCAAAAAGTTTGTCTTTTTTTCTCCAATCTGTGCCTTCCAGAAGTAAAATTATTTTCCACCTTACAAATAGTGCCTGGTACAGAGTGTGTTTCATAAACATTAGTTAAATGAATAAGTGGTGAATGCAACTTTTAGTTAGCAGTTTGAATGAGAAGAACAATAATTTGGAGTGCATCTATCTATGTGGATAGATATCACTTCCAAAGAATGGTAGTAAAGACACAAATAATATGTGAAAACATTTCACAAGACTATATTAACATCTCAATGTTTTTAGACTTTAGAAGTTTAAATTTGTTAATAAAATATCTTTCATTGAGCAAATGAGAGAAAATAGAAACTAATACAAAGGAATTCCATTGTGTCAGTCTTCCCTTAATCTGAATTTTCTTCAAAATGGTGGAACAAAGAAACCTTCATTTCTATATGTGTCCAGGACTCTTGACTACTCAGTGTCTTACATGCAAAGTGAGAATTTGCTGCAGTTAATATAAAACATGTAAAACTATGGGGATTCTTTTTTTTTTCTAATTGATGTAGAGATATTTGAGCTTCTAGTTTAGAAGGGACTGTAGTTAACCCATTTATTCCAAAAGTTAGACAAAGGCTGGTAGAGTAAGATCCTGAGGCCAGAGAATTACGCATTTAATCTAGTATAATTTTAGAAGAATTGACTTTGAATGATGTTACTCAATCTGAGGGAAGGATAAAATGTTTCATACTTTTTTCTCTCTTTCAGAATCAGATGCACATTGAAGATTATATTTATATTTGATTTGCTTTGAAGTCACTTATATAAAGGTATGTGTATATCTATATTAAGAGACTCCTTAGTTTTGGGGTGTTTTTGGTAATTATCTCATAAATGGGAAATTTTAAAAGAAAGAAAAATTTTATGATGATGGCCCTATCACCAAACCAAAAGCTTATTAAACCTATAAAACAATGTGATTAATAAATATGTCATAAATTAAATGAAAATCGCTATGTTTGTTATACTAGCTCTGTATAACCTAAAATCTCTAAATTCCGGATTCTATAAAAGTAGTCAAAGGGAACTTTATATTAAAAATATATATTTGAATACAAAATTCATCAGTGATAAAATTACAATGACCAAAGAATATTTACATTCTTTTTCTTCTATCTATAAGCATAGTAATTATAAAATTTTAAGAAATTAAATTGGCCATGCAAATTAACCACAAAAAAGTATTTTGTGGTCAGATCTGAACTTGAATCTGTTTTATCCCTGGCTTACTGTGTTTCTTGAGGGCCAGTGGCCACGCCTCATATGTAAAATATAAATTGATAGTATGTATTTTAAATATATGTTGTAAGAATTAAATAGCAATGCTTAGTATACTTCCTGGTAGTTTTGACAGTTACAGCTATTTCTTAGTTAATAAATGTTTTCTATTTGTCATAAAATAATATGATACATTTAATCAACTCTTATTAAAATATTACTTAGTTTTGATTATCTCATTCCCCAAAGTGTGGAAAAAATCAAAGTATGCTTTTGAACCTAGAAAATGAAAAGGAAAGTCTGTTATTTTACACAATTGCTGATCTTTATGTGAGGAATATCAGAAGAAAGTTTAAAAATTTGTTCTAGATATCCAATGTTAATGAAAAAGGAAAGCTTATACATTTTAACACTTGAAATAACAGTGGTATATGAGAAAAACTTCTTGATGCTAATTCCCTAAGAGTTAGTTAATAATTGTTTCCTACAGGTAGCTTTCTGTTTAGTATGTTATTTATTTATATCTACCTTCCTAAAATTAGCTGGTATATTCCAAGTAATTTGACAAGCCTCTTTCCTTTTCTTTTATTCTTTTTGTTGAGACAGAATTTTGCTCTGTCATCCAGGTTGGAGAGCAGTGGCAACCTCTACTCACTGCAACCTCCGCCACCCGGATTGAAGCGATTCTTCTGCCTCAGGTTCCCGAGTAGCTAGGATTACAGACACCCACCAGCACACCTGGATAATTTTTGTACTTTTAGTAGAGACAGAGTTCCACCATGTGGCCAGGCTGGTTTTGAACTCCTAACCTAAGGTAATCCACCCCCCTCAGCCTGCCAAAGTGCTGGTATTACAGGTGTGAGCCACCATGCCCGGCCATTGACAAGTATCTTCTAATATGAAGAGTGAGGGGGAATCTTATTAGTTGACTAATTTTCTGACACTGAACCTAAAATGAATAGATATTACATTATTATCATTCTTGAATATTTTTCATGGTGTTCTTGTCAGGTGGGGTGTGTGTGTGTGTGTGTGTGTGTGTGTGTGTATTAATACTATCTACCCACATGTATTAAAATCACATATAAATAAAATAGTCTATATATACTATATATATCTATATAAATAAAACCATATAGTTTGTATTCTCTCAGAGAGAGAGAGACTATAAGGCTAGTTAAGGCCAGCTTTTTTCATTCCCTTAAGAAAAGGAGATATGTACTACTTTGAGATTTGGTTTTCTATTCAATTGCTAAATTTTATCCATACTAAAAAAATGAAAACAGTGTAACAGAACAATATGAAACCAACATTTATGGGGCACAGATCATCTATTTTCAAATGTTAGTATCTAATGTTCAAAAGATGCAAAGAGTAACGCCATTGAGAGGAAATTGTAATAATTAAGACAAACTACCCATATCTAAACATCTGAATGCATTTTGCTTTATAATTCAGCTACTTTGATCAATGTAGTAAAAGATACCAAAAATTTAGAACTCAAGTAGATTATCTAATATCAATGTCCCTTGACTGAGAAAAAATGGTGTTAAGCGGGAATCCTTTCCATATTCTATTGCTTGTTCAAACATATAGTTAAATACTAGGTAATCCTTAGATATATGAAGACATGGTAGAAAAATCAATTGATTAATTCACCTAAGTTAATAAAAAATTATCAATCAATTATTCTCAATACATTCACTCAGTTAGACAAAACATTATGGTTTCTACAATAAAAGTTGAAAAATAATTTAGTAGTCAGAGCTCAGTTATTTTAATGTCCCTTTAATTAAAATGGGAAAGGCACTTTTAAAAGACCACTGTCCATCTAAGGAATAACATTGCACTATTATGCATCAATGACACCTTTCAGAACACCAAAAATATCCTCTATCAGAGTTATATGCTTCATTGTATAATATTGTGATACATTATTCCATTGAATATTTATTTAAAATTCCTATTTATAGGGTAACTTTAAAAACAAATGCCTCCTGTTTAGAGAAATTGTAGGGGCAAATTGCCTATTATAATTTGTTTGTCAGGTACAATGCTATGTAAGTTTTGCTTTTATATAACAAATAGCTATTTAACCATCATGGAAATTTTATGAAGAAAGTATTTCTAATTTTGGTTAAATCTTTCATCATGAGTCCAAAGTTTCAAAAGAAGATGTTAGGACCCGGATTTAAGCCCAGGGCATTTATCACTACATGTGCTGCATTTACTTCAACAACTCACTAAAGCAACTGGAAGCTTAAAGAATCTGAAGATGGTGAAAATGTTATGGACTTTGGCGAGGGAAATTTAGAAATAACATTCAAGAAAAACAATTCTAAAGAGAAGGGAAATGGAAAATGTGATCATGTAAAGGTTAGATTGTGAATTTAGAAAGAACTATAATCTTGAAAGCTAGATCCTTCAAAATATAAAAAAGATTGTTCCTATTCATAGTCTGGGCTCCTGTTTAGTGTAGGCAAACTGTGTTACTGTGTTAGGGGTAAAGGGTTTATATGAATATAACAAAATATTACCCTTTAATCTATCCAAGCAATTATCTTTATTCCTTATTTCTTGTCCATAGCTTTGGCTTGTGCCATCCAAATAATTTTAGTTTTATTCTTTTAAAAGATAATTTCATCTTTTATCAGCTACTGATATTTCTCATTTTATACATTTCCATTAGTTTATACAATTTCATTTGTATCCCAATGAAGCAATTTTAATATAATGGGGAAAAAATATCTGAAGCTTTTGAATGAGATAGTTCACTTTAGAATCACTGTTTTAGCCAAAATATCTTCAAAAACTCTGTTGCTAGATAATTTCCTATTTATAGCATATGTGTTAGGAAATGCAGAATATAATTTATTCATCTTAAAGGTATCGAACTTCATGCTCATTAAATTTTTATAAGGATATCTCTATTTAAAAAAGGAACAATGACTATTTAGACTCGTAAAAAACCTACCACATAATTTACTAAACTGTTTTCTTTGTTCAATACCTAAATTATTTTTTAATTTCAAAGCCACTGCAAATCAAAATACCTAAATTCTAAGTAATGCTATGTGTAGATGTCCTAATAAGTATTAATAAGTCACACAAACGAAACATAATATAATATTATCTGATTTTATGAAGACATGGATATTGTGATACATGCTTTTACTTCTGTGTCATCTAAAAAAATTACATGTTCCTTAAATATACATTGAAATTAATCAGATAAATATACTACGATATTTTTAAAATAATATTTTTCTTGTATAATGCATCCTCAATTTTTCAAAACTTTTCTTTCAAACTAAGGAAGTTCTTACATTTCACAATACTTACTCTTTAAAAACATTAAGAGAATTGTTTTACTTTAAATAACTAATAGTCTTCTTAAATGAAAATCACATGAAAAAACGGAAATACTTGGAGAAAACCCTAAACCTCACTCAAATAGAATTTTCAGTGTTAATCACTCAGGCTATTTAGAATAATCAAAAGTAAATCTCTATGATAACGAAGCCTATGATTTGATTGACTTTGGAGCGAATTGGACATCTTTTATCATAAAACTTCAGCAAAACTGTCAAGATAAAACTTTATAACTACGGTGAAGTATTATTATATGGGAATCTCAGAAGCACTTTTATTTGTTTTTTTTTTTTTAATACCTTGTTGCTTTCGTGGATCATAAATCTGAAGCCCAAATAGGGGTGGTCTTTCATGCCTCAGCAATGTCACCTCACTTGTTATCAAATCTAGTTGAAAAATGGAACCATTCATATAATCAGTCCAGAACACATAATTTCCATGATGCGACAGTCCAAAAGGATGGTTCAACTCTCTCCCACTGTAAACAATCTGCAAAATATAAGCACATTGTGAAAAATCAGAACTGACCTTTAGAAACATAAGAAGGTATTTAGAGAAAGTGATGTTCAAATAAGTATAACAGATAATAATCTAATATCTTAACTCTTTTTCTCTGATAGATTTAAAAAATGGATTTCACAATGTGAGCATATTTTTGTTTGTTTGTTTTAGGACATCCTATTTGAAGGCTATCACTATATTTTATCCATTTAAATACTTTCAACTATGGCACTTAAAATATGGTTAAGAATGCAAATACTAAAATGACTTTTTCTAACTCTCATTCCTGTTTCTTTTGCTTATGATATTTCAGTATCACATCCTGGGACAGAAAACGGTCTAAATAATCATGTGTATTACATTGTTGTTCATCCAGTAGCAAACAGATAGAATATGTTCAAATGACAATGGGAGTAAAAAGGATCCTCCTACTTTAAATGGTCTAATGCAAATTGAAGAAATCTTGGATCTGACAGAAAAGATGATAAAGATTTAAATTTTAAACACAGGCACATTTATTATTAGCAAATAGATAAAACTTACTGGCAAATTAAATTCTGGTTATGTTAATACATTCATTTACATTCTAGTTATATTGTTTTGATGTTCCTTAAATGAAGGAATCCTGTGATGAAAGTTTAAGTCCAGATTCACATGTAGGATTGTACAGGGGGAATAAATTATACCTCAGTAATGATAATACTTTTTCACCTTTCACCATAAATAGAATTATATTGAATACAACATGAAAAAGATTTTGTGTCCACTTCATTTAATATTAGAGAATTGAGAAAATTATCTAAATAATTTAGGGTCATAAATTTAAATTTTACTCCTTTTAACTGAATTCTTCTTACCAAATTATCATCTATTGAATAATTGACATGGTTTCCTAATTTTTTTCTGACTTTTAGGTAGGCTAAAATATACTGGCCATGAAAATATTGTGTTTGTTGTTTGTATACCAACATCTTCTAAGGAAGCATAAAGATTTATCTAGCAGCTGTTAAGTATGTGACATGAGGTTAAATGTCAACCAATTGTACTTATTTGGAGAAAATATTTAAAATACTGTTAGAATCAATCAACAGCTGAACAGTCTTAACTGATTAGCATAGTTTTTATTCCTAAAACAGAATCCATAGTGAGTACGCTTAGCCAAATATGCAGTTTTTCTTTCCAAAAACACGAAAAGAAATGTAAGTTAAAGGAAGCATTTCCATCATTTCTAACATTTCCTTTTTCTATTATTTAACCCTCTGTTAAAGTCAGTTTTGTTGTTGTGTGTAATTAGGTAATTATAACATGAAATATAGAGGTTATGTTTTGTCAACTATGCCTCTGTCTCATAGCCAACTGCTTCATCCTCAATGTTACCTAAGAATTTCAAAATCATTTTGCAGTTACTCTAGCAAAAGAAGCAAGAGGAAACTGATACGAATTCATACTAATAAGCTTGATGTTCAGTTGATTCCTACGATGTGTTTAAGTTTCAATGTCACCAAGTCACTTATTCAAATAAATACAATGCAATTACTTCCTTATAAAACATAATGTTAAACTTCACCTGAAAATATTGAACGTATTTGGATAGAATGGGATTGGTTGGTTATAGAAAACTCATCAATAGTGTAGAAAAACTGCATTTTAAAACAGCTCTGATATCCTGAGAGCTTCTTTTAAAAATCCCACAAATCCTGGCATACCACAGTGAGCTGGGCCTGGTCTCCCAGAGGCAAGTGCCAGCTGCACTACTTAATGCTCAGCCTCCTTTAGCCACCCCACGGAGACTATTGGCAGCCACCTCAGAGGAGTAAAAATAAACTTGAAAGTATTTTTAACACAACATAACAAGGTTCTGTGAAAAAAAAGAAGCCCGTGGGTTAAAAACAGCAGCATTTGTTTTTTACCTTCCTGTGAGTTCCATTCAAAAACACTTTTTCAATATGATCATAATAGGCATCACACCAGTATAATGTGTTGGTGTGAAAGTCCAGAGTTAAACCGTTTGGCCACAGCATCTTTGAAGTCACAAAAATCTGCCGATTGAATCCATCCATCCAGGCCTTCTCAATCCTTCCCACGCTGTCATCTATTTCATCTTCCTCCCAGTCTGTCCAATACATCCAACTAAGACATTTAAAGAAATGCATATAGTTATTACAATCAGCCACAGTATAGACATTTCCTCCGATTTGGCACTACCATGAATTCTAGTTACATTCTGATTTCTTCTCCTATTTAAGTGCTTATCTGTCAAAGAGGGAACAGCTGTGAAGTTTTAAGGAAAGTAAAGCTTTGTTTGGTAGAACTGTGTATTTACACTTATTACAGAAAAGCCACTACCACTGCTCTCGCGCTTACTGGCTTCATGCATTAATGAACATGACAGTACATGCCAAATATCTATTTTTTGAGGGTATTGATATCAAGTATATAAAATGATTTTCTGGGTCATTACTATTTTAAATATTGTCTACTTCAAAAAGTATATAATCAATTATGTGATTAAAAACCAGATTAACTGACATGAGAACCCATGGCACAGTTAATGATCTACTCCAGACTTTATTTAATTTCAGATGAATTATTATTTTTTAAGACAGGTAATTGGACTACCTTTGTTGTAAAGGGCACAGTCATACTGGGTTTGTTTGGCCAGGTCTAATTTGTCTTCCTGATGCAAATTATCTATGCTTTATTGCTGCTCATTATTACCCCAAAATCTACAGAAGATGATTTAGCTGCACATAAGTTTAATAATAGCAGGTTGAATGACCTTGAGATTTTGAGCTTTAATTTCTATCTCAAACAAAAGCATCTGCCTTTAAAAACAAATCTTTTGTATAAGCTCTAACAGTAGGAGAGGGGGCCTTGAACTAATGTTCCAATTCCCTCATGAATAAGGTTAAAACCCACCACATGTGTTTTTTTAGGGTCATGTGAAAGTTCCTGAGTTTATTAATTAAAGTGTAGGTGTAATCCAGTCATCTCATATACAACTTTATAAAGTCTCAAATCTTTTCTAAGCTGCTGACCCTTGAAATACCCTTATTAGATCCCCTGCCTCCCTCATTTTGTAGACCCTAAGAATTTCTAAGCGCATTTGGAAAAAATCTGTCACCATGACAAAAAATCCTACTGTGTTCTAAACTGGCACACTTGGGAAAACTGAGGATGAACAACACTATCCATTATTTCATACCAATTAAGCTCTTTCTAAATTCTCTTAACGGTTTCCAATTATGTTGATATGCCTTTTGGGACCCGAGGAAGGATATTGAGACTGTTGAATTGTATTAATCCTAGGAATAAACATGGAAATATTTCTATCTCGTATCTTGTACTTTCTTAAAGTGATTTTTTAAATTGGGACAACTTGGTAACAAAAAGGATAGTCATTCTATTTGCCCTAATTCTATGTTAGTTATGTATAACTACTTGACATCAGCTATATAAATGAACTACACAAAAGTGAAATATGCAATCTTTTCATCTCTATTGATATTTTCCTGAAATTTTCATATATACAGTTAATCAATGCAGTTTTATTTTTGTTAAATTACAACTTATTAATATAGCAGTTACCTTTCCTATAGCTTCTCCTTTTGATAATGGCAACATACTTTTTTTTTCTGTGACCCAAACCACACATACATGTGCCTGTGTGCACACGTGCACACACACATACACACACACAGAGACACACAAATGAGAGATAAATCTGGGTATTCTAATTATACTGCATATTCTTTTACTATCTGAATAAAGGAGTTGTTTGTGAACTGATCCATCACCTATAATTATTTTTATTTAAACAAAATTATCTTTCTAAGTAACGTCAATCTGATAGAGGATACATATACATATATATCAACATATGTATGTGTGTATATATATATATATATATATATATATATCCTCTACAAATTTAATAATTTTTCTTAAATGTATATTGTGGGCCAAGTCAATGGCTCACACCTGTAATTCTAGCACTGTAGGAGGCCGAGGCAGGCGAATTGCTTGAGCCCAGGAGTTTGAGACCAGACAGAGCAACATGGCGAAACCCCACCTCTATAAAAATTACGGTAAGTCACGGCACTGTGGCTCATGCCTGTAATTCCAGCTAATACCAAAGCTGAAGCTGAGAAGGGAGAATCCATCACTTGATCCCAGGCTATCGAGGCTGCCATGAGCCAAGATCGCACCACTTCACTCCAGGCTGGGTGACAGTGAGATCCTGTCTCAAAAAAAAAAAAAAAAAGGATATTTTGAAAGCTTTACAATCAACACCAAATGATGAGAAGTCTTAAACACACAGAATAGAAATATAACCTATAAAATAAGCAGGAACCAATACAAATATTTTTTCTACGTGGGACTCTGGGTATTCTTCACATAAAACACAGGTGAATCTGGCCTTCTGCTAATATAGCAAGAAAAATTCTACCTTTTATTTCAAGGCCTGTTCGAGTGTAATCATCTGATGAAGTCTATCCCCAGCCTTTCTGGAGATGAGTCAAAATAAGCTCTTTCCTCTGTTTCTCAGTTAGATTGTCTAGTTTTAAGTAATATTTATTACATATATTGCCTGTGTATAGGGACAGCTGGTAGGAAGACATTACAGGGATGTGGACATTGTCTTACTGAAAAAAATTTCTATTAATCAGAATTGCCTTCAAATAGCTTAAACTACGTAGATGCTATAGGTTTTAAACATAATATGGATGCCTACAAACTTGGGATATATTGAAGAAGATTTCTAAATTTGAGAAGAGAGATGGAACTAGTGGGCTCTAAATTATATGTTTCTATGACTTCTACATTTATGTCATCTCTTTGGGCACAACAAAGACCCTTTATCAGAAAACATTTTCTCTAACAGAATAGTGAGAAAGAAGATGCTGTTTTAAGACAGATTTGAAATGTCCTTCTTCAAATAGATTTGAACAGTGTGGATAAATATTCTCCTCAAAAACTAAGACTGGTTTAACAGATGATTATAGAATCCACACATAAAATCACCAAAATTACTTTATAATTATGCCCTATGAAAACAATTACAATGAGTTCACTCACTGCCTAGGAAGAAGCACCCGGTTGTTTCTGGAGCTAGTCTCAACACAAACAATTCTAGGAACTGCAATTTGGTGATCTCAGTTTATAAGGGATTCATATGCCTCCCACCCAATACATATTTTTTGTATGTGTGCAGTAAAGTGTAAAGAATATCTATTTTGTGATACCTTAAAGCAATGATATGTAAGCCATGGAGGGAAAAACACACCAAAAAACTACATGTAAAGTATGCAAGAAAAATAACATTTTTTAAGTTATAAAATACTATTTAAAATTTCAATCTTCTTTGATATTTGTGTAAATACAGTTTTGTGTTCAGGTAACAGCTCTGAATAAAAATCAAAAGAAAACATATTACCAAGAATTGGACAAAATATTCCATTCTAAAACAAGTAGTACATACTATAAAACGATGTTCCTATATGGAAATTATGGTGGTATCTAAAATTATGTTATTATCACCCTAGAATAACAAAAAGCAGTGAAGTTTAGTGGCTAAGAGTAAAGTCATAGAGACAGACTCCCTGGGAATAAATGTATACCCAGTCTTTTACTAATTGAATGGTGTTTGGCAAGGCAGTTATCATTTTCACCTTTATAAAACAGGGATGAGATTAGCAACTAATTCAGAGGATTATTGTGAGGGTTACAAAATAGGAGCATAGTAACCCATTTAATAAAATGGACTTCAGCAAATACATAAAAACTTTTGCCTTTTTTTTAATACATTAAATTTCAATAGCCTTTAAAATATAAAATTGATTGATTTTCTGATTGAACCTCGGTGTTGGGCTGTTTAAAATACATTATAGTGCTAATTTTGAATAAATCAAGTAATATATTTGTATGCAGTAATCTATTTCAGGGCAATGTATTTGACATGTTTATTTAGTACATTCTCTAGCATAAAAAAAAAACCCACTAAATCTGTAACTTAACCCACTAAGACCATTTGTGCATAAATTCAGCTATACATACGAATGTCAATAAAACTGACTACTATTAAATACTTAAAAAACAAACTTATCTATTGTCATTTTTCTTGTGTAAAGCTAGTCAAATATTGCATACCCATTAACTGGATCCACCACGATTCCTCTGGGATGAGACATTTCACCCTCTAAAAGAGTCTTCCGACTCTGAGAAGCTTTTTCCAACCTGGCCACATTAATGGTCTTCCTATGGCCATCATTGGTCCAGTAAAGATTATTTCCAATCCAATCCACAGCAATGCCCTCCACATTATCCAGATCTTAAAAAAAAAAAAAAAAAAGGAAAGAAAGAAAGGAAGAAGAAGCAAAACAAGAAAGAAGTGGTTTTTACAATTAAAGTAAAATTAGCGTTCACAACTAACATTCTAGTTAATAAAAACTTTATTTAGTTCAAAAAGGAATGAACTCCAATCCATGAAATCTTTATGGTATAATTTTTGCAAATGTTACTGGTCTATACATTTCAATTTTATTTTGAATGCCTTTTTATCTGAATAATAGGCCCTCTCTCAGTTGTACACAGTGTTAACAAATTAATCATGGTCATTAACTCAGATTTTAATTGAACCTCAATTTATTATAATTCAGTGATCTGCAGAAAAACAGGAACATATAAGTGATAGGAGCAAAAAAGCTTGAATATAAGTGACAAATTCAGCAACATAGACTGCTCTGAAGAAAAATCTATTCGTGCTATGTCAGCATGTTCAAACTTGTAATATGTAATCTGAATAATCAAAATAATCTGAATGTCCTCTTGCCCAAGGATGAACAGTTTCAGCAGTAGCACAAGTATGAAAACCCAGAACAGGCCTTCATTCCAGAACTGCATCAACAGTGAATCTCAAGAGATCATTGAAACACTTTGGTTTATTTTAGACTTATCTTACAAAGAATCCTATTACAGGATTCTATGAGATACAGGCAATGATAATTCAAATGTTATAAACAAATAATAATCCTATGAGTTCACCTAATTCAAAGCCTTTATTTTATAAGGGGGGAAACTAAAACTTCAAAGTCAAGGCAGTTACTTATAGTCTATTATTATTCATGAAGCAGTAGTAATTGGATAAAAATGCAAGCCCTATGACCCAAAGTGTGGAGACCTTCAAAACTGCACAGTGCCTAGAGTGAGTTTCTGTAGCATCTTGCCCTTGCTTTTCGTCACTTTGTAAACCACACTTCAGCCTACAACATTACAACAATTCCATTCTTCTGTTGCATGCAGAATTGCTGTGAACTTCTCTTCTCTCAACACTAAAAGAGTCTACATTGTCTTCCTCTTTTCTTTTATGGCATGACGTACAGAACTGGAATTTACTGGACAAAAGCAATAGGTAGCATACATGAAAGAGAGAGGTGTGTATTTGCACGCTACAAGGAAATCTATATCACATTTCGCTGCATGCAAACACGATGAATATTTACTATTATGATGTCATCAGGAAAAAAAATTAAAATTTTCTCTTGGAATCCTTATTGCTACTCAACAAGTGCCGTGATTCAGAATGACTGAAACAAAATGTGATCTGATCTAACTGAAAATTCCATTATAGTGAATCAGATATATACTCAATTTCACTAAGCTACCTGCTTCATTACCATCTAGTATAAGTAATTTTCATCAGTTAATCATCCTATGCTTAGAAAAAGAAGTTTAATTTTGTCTTTGCTTACAATTTTACTGAGCACTTTCTTATTCTAGCATAATGGAACGAGAATAGTTACTTACTCTTTTCTATTTATCATAGTCTATAGATGATTTTTATCTTGTTAGTTGGTTTTCAAAAATTGGATTACATTTGAAATCTGCTCCAGCATAAAATATCTTCATGCTGGATAACCCTCTTATTTTTGAAATTTTTAAAAAACATATATGACTTGAGACTTAATTTTTTCATATGAAGCAGTTACAATATTGTATGAATGAAATTTTTGTTTCTGACACTTGGGTAAGCAAATTCAGTGACGCATTAGGAAAGTGAAGATTATAATAGCACCTACCCCATAGGGTGATTACAAAGGCAAACTATTAATAGCTACTGCATGTAAACATTTAGCATATTCCCTGGAATACAGTAACTTTTCAATTCATGTTAGTTTTTATTAATTTATCAGGATTAAAAACATGTCATATCTCCTTTGTCTCCTTTCTTTAAGGGTACTACTTGGTAGGAATATATCTTATGCTTTTTGCCTCTACAATGATATTTCTGTAATATTTTCTTGTACTTTTACCATTGACTAGTTTTAACTAAAAATAGTATATGAATAAATATATGTGATGTTCTAAAATAATGGTTGGCACATACTAAATAATAAATATTATGATGATGATTATTCCTGTAATAGCATCATTATAATTTCTGTATAATCTTTCCTTAAGCCAGGTATCTAGTCTATTAAGATAGTAATAAAGGAATTAGCCTAGAGAATTTTTTAATGTTGTTTTCTGTTTGTGTTTTGTTTGTTTTATTCTGTTATAGGGAGAATGGTGATGAACACAAATTTTAAAATAAGAGAACGTATAAAAAGATCTATGAGCAAATTGGGAATCTTTTAAGGTTATTTTTAATAGGACAGCAAGGAATTTTTCTCTTGTAGAACAAAGTCTGAACAATCAATTAATCCCTTTTTCAACAAATATACATTGATAAGGGAAGTATTCGGCTTCCACATTATTTGGTCTCTGCTTTAAATCAACTTATACATTAGATGGAACAGTAAGACATATAGAGCATCAGTCTTATGTATATTTGATATTTTATTTAAAGGGATCTTGTTGGGTCCTGCCTGAGACTGACTAATGACTCTATAAACAAAAATCCTTGAAACAGATCGGGGATATATGAAGGTTGTGGCACTCAAAGGCCAAAGAAACATAAGTGACTCAGAGAGTCTAATTATTAGCTTGAGGGAACACCTGATATTAAAATGCAAGGAAGATGTTTGATAAAGAAAAACTTGGTAGAGTAGATTGTTTTGTATAGTTTGGGTTACAGTTCAAGTATTCTACATTCTAAAATTTATATTTGCTACTATTTATTATTATTATTGCATTACTAATAGCAAAGAGCATGACTATTTAAAAATTATGTTCAAAATCTCCCTTAGCTTTCACAAAATAACCATTTTCATTCATCAATAGGCAAGGAGTCAACATGTTTATACTTCTTAAAAAAAATTCAGTAGATAATTATTTCTTGTAAAGTTTGTTTAGATTAATATTATGTCTATATTTTTCATGCTAAGTGAAGATATTGCATATTTACTCATATTCAGAAAGTAAACAGCCTTTTTACACATTCTGAAAACTTAAGAATAATATTTTTCTCAAAATATTAAAATTTCTACATCTTATCTTTGTATACATTGTTCTAGTAATTTCAAAATGACTTGTATAAATGGAATAATATGTGAATAGTACATTAAACACCCACACACTCGCACATCTCATTCAAATTTAAGATTGATAATGAATTGCATGGTTCACTTAAGTAAAAAACTAATGATGTTAACAATACTATTTCCTATAAGAGATAACTACCGCTAAGGAAATGAGGCTGAATAATATAAAATAAAATTTATGGAAATTTTAAAAGAAATAATGATGTGGATTTAAAAAGAATAAATAGAATTGTTCTTCAAATGAATGTAATACTTTGGACTAGACCAAATAAACATTTTTAAAGAGAGTTTTGGGAGAAAAACATATTTCTAAAATGAAAACTTCATTACAGGTCTGATTTTTAGATATTACACATTCATGGAAACAAAGACTACAGTTTTATATATTTAAAATATAATTGCCTACTTTTAAAATGGGTCCATGATTTTTAAAAGAAAGGATATGAGCAGTGGCCTTAGTTTTGTTATGGCACATAAGCTGGACCTCCAAAATGATCCGTAGATCTTGATGCTTTACAACAGAATTTGATGCATACAATAAGAAACTAATTAAAAATTATATCCCAAAAGAGCCATTATAAATTCATACTTTCTACATTCTTCCGCCTTATAAAAGTTTATCCAGGGTTATCTATCCTTAGCATGAACATTATTTTTCTGAGTTGGAACGAAAGTGTTTACATAAGTATAGAATATGGTAAAGTGCCTTAAATAATCAAATTTGCATCATGCATGTAGACATGCCTAAGGCCAGGGATACCTTACCTCACCCTAGTGTCAGCACTCGGACAACTCTCCTGTCTCCTATCCTTGTAGTTCAATTAACACAAATTCTTACTGTGCATTTCGATATGGCCTGAGGCCATACGTAGCTCCTATGTATCTGACATGAGTGAATGGCACTGATTTAATTAATAGTGTAGCAGTAAAACTTGCTTGATGAATATGCTGTCTCATGGGGTTTCAGGGGTCTCTGGTCACAAACTAAAGATGCCATCTGTTCTTAATGGCCACCTGAGGCTGATGTTTCTCATCCTCATTTTCATTCCAGATTTTTCCTTAGTTGTTAGGTCATGGAGGGTGAATACACAAGTCATTCTCACTCAGAACAAAATACCTTGATGTTGTATTCAAAGAGATCTGTAGAGTGCATATAAGGGTCTTATATTCAAGAATAAACAGCATATATTAAAACATAGTGGTTTCCTTCCATTATCCAAAGCATACTGTCAGTTTCAATGGGTCAGGGGATCATCAATCTATGGCATTCAGATAGTTTATCTTTGATACGATGAACACATGGACAAGTAAAGATAGTGCCATAGTAAGCATCAGAGTTACCAATAATCTAAATTGACAATTAAAATAAAAGATCAAGAATGGTTAAGGACTGAGATTTTATCATACTTTCAAGCTTATAAGTTTGCCCGTTTTTGTTCCATGAATTCTAGTAGGAGACACAAGATTTGTGGGTCAGACATAAAGGATTTTATTACTCATGGCACAACAAGTAGCATGGTCATCAGCAGATTAGTGTCAGTTCCCTTTACTTCAAGTCCCCAGAGGCAACTGGGAGGGGTCCATATGAATGCTTTCGTATACTGTGGGTGGTATTACAGAAGAAGAATCCTGAGTTTAGAAAATCCAAACTTATTATAATGGGGAGTACGAAGGCCTACCGTTTGCACTGGCTGGTGACTCTCTCTTTTTCTCAATACTCTTTGCTATACATGCATCCTTGAAAAGATGCTTCAGAGGAGAAGACAGTATATGTCTTACTTTAAGATATGGAAAAATGTGAGAGATTCATGAAGAATTGTCTCCCAATAAGAGGTCCTGAGAAGTCATAATTTGGTAGTCACTAATAAATGCAGATGGATAGAGCAAACAAATTGGTGAGTGGATATGACCACAAATAATAATTTCTGAATTCCAAGTTATTGCTCTTATGGGAATTCTGCATTGATTTATACAACCACACCTAAAGCAATAAATGCAGATAGAGCAAACAAATTGGTGAGTGGATATGAACACAGATAATTTCTGGATTCCAAGCTATCGCTCTTATGGGAATTCTGCATTGATTTACACAACCACACCTAAAGTATATTGTGTAGCTAGCTATGTGTGATAGCTAATCATATTAGTCAATTTGGCTAGCCCATGGTACACAAATAATTGGTCATTCAGTCTGAATGTTGCTGTAAAGGTATGTTTTAGATAATATGAACATTAAATCAGTAGAATTTGAGTAATAAGTAGGTTACCCTCTATAATGTGGGTTGGCCTCATCCAGTCAGTTGAAAGCCTTAACAAAAGAATAGATTGGGATCCCCAGAAAAAGATGAAATTCTTCCTCCAGACTGTCTTTGGACTCAAGCAGCAACATTAATTATTTTTGGAACTCCAGCCTGCTGGTGTACTCAGCAAATTTTGGATTTTCCAGTTCCCATAATTGTGTGACCTAATTCCTTAATAAATCTCTTTTTCTTTCTCTATATATACGTCCTATTGGTTCTGTTTCTCTAGAGAATCCTGACTAGTACTCCATGACCATGCCTGTGGTTGGAAAATGATTTTACTGAATGGGCCAGGAAAAAGAAGGCCATTCTTCACATTCATCCTTTTCTGATAAAACACAGCAAAGTATATGTTACGAAGGACAAGATAGCTTTCAATTTAAGGAACCCCTAGAGACATGCAAGGGGCATACAGCTCATTGTACCATATTCCACTAAAATTTTTAAAATAATATTAGAGTCCTCATTGTAAATGCGGCAAAAGTCATTTCCATTAACATCATTTTACTACCTAACTCTGCCTACCTACCAAGAGAAAACAGAGTTAGAATTGCTCCCATTTTTTGAACACAATATATCACCTCTATTCTTGAATATTCCTTTTAGAACTGTGAAGTAGGTTATAATTTATAAAAATAAGACATTTTTGGAACCTATTTCATCAATAGTAAATTACTCAATCTCTTTCATATTATATAAAAATTCTACTCTATTAGTCGTCACTTGGGCAATTTAATTTCATAGAAAGTGACTTTGTATTAGCTATATTTTCTAATAGGTTTCATGTTTTTGCACTTGGTCACTTAAACATTCAAAAAGTTGCATCAACTGATAATGTTCATTGAACTTAAAAAAGACAAGGTATCACATACATGCTTAGAAATCCTGTTTAGTGAAAGATACTTATCACTAAATTCCAAGTTGAGTTTAAAAGTTAGAGAATGTAAATCTTTATTGTATTTACAATTACCGTGGCAAAGCACAAATGTGTTATCTGATGTGACCATACTCCTGGAGATAACCAGCCTAAATCAACAACCAAAACTATACTTGTTTCAGATCGACATAAATACTCAGAGAAAAAGGCTGGACAAATGCATATGTGGGCTCTAGGTAAGTGTGGTAGAGGAGGCCAAGTTCTTAAAAATAATTTATCTAACAACATCTTTCCATAAATGCCTAAGAAAACATACATAGTCATAACCCTCCTGGGTACACAGGTAGTCTTACAAAACTGAAACAGTAAATTGAGGAAAGGTCATAATAAAACTAGGCAGCAGCCCTGTTGTGAATTCAGTATGCTAGGAATAAAAGAAGCTACAGAACCACACAGTTTAACTTCTAAAACTCCAAATAATGAAACAAAGACCCTGAAAAGTAAGTTGACTCACAAGGACCCATGTTTAGTTAGTAGTCACTATAATAATTCTTGAAATTTAACTTATGTTCTACTGTGCCTACCCTACTTTGTATTCAAATTTGACCTCTAGAATTGTAAACAAAAAAATGATAAATAGAGGAAAGAGTTAAAGAAAGTTCAGCCTAGGAAAAGATTCCTTGGAAGAAGGAAAAGTGGGGCATGGAAGAAGGGAGGGGAATAAAGCTAGAATAAGATTACTAGAGTAAAGGATGCTTTTGGGTACAAACTTTCCAATCAGAAAGACAATACAAAGTATAAGTTTGCAAATTTTTTCAGATTTCTCCACTTTGGTAACCTTCGCCAAATTGCTTACCCTTTGGTGCACAGCTTAAACTTGAACTTCAGTTTTTGCAAATGAAAATATGAATAGTAATCAGCTCTCTCCATATTAGGATTAAAGGAGAGAATAATAAGCAGAACAATGCCTGGTACATAATCAAATTCTCAATAAATGATACCTCTTATTTCTTACTAAAATACATTTGATGACTAACAATGTAGAGATTTTTAAAATGTCCATATGAAGGGAAGTAAAATACTGAAAGAAAACATGAGGAAAACCTGAGGCACTGTTATAAGCTATATGAGACTGAGAAGACATAACAACTAAACTCGCTATGGAACAGTGGCTGATATTTGAATAAAATATTTGGTTAACAGTAATATATCAACAATAATTTTCTGGTATTGATAATGGCTGTGTAGGTTTGTAAGATATAGGAAAAAGCTGTGTGAGGGTGCAATGGACTAAATGTTTGTGTCCTCCCAAAATTCACATGTTGAAATCCTTATTCTAATGTGAAAATATTTGGGAGTAATTACTTCATGAGGGTGGAGCCCTCATAAATGAAGTTAGTATCCTTATAAGAGGAGACCAGAGAGCTCTCTAATCCTTTTTCCTTCGTGGGAGGATACAGTGAGAAGTCGTCATCAGTCTGCAACCGGGAAGAGGCCTCTCACCAGAACCTGACCATGCTGGCACCCTAATCTCAGACTTCCAGGCTCCAGAATGGAGAGAAACAAATTTCTGTTGTGTATAGGTCACCCAGTCTATGGTACTTTGTTATGGCAGCCTGAACTGATTAAGACAGAAGAATATACAGAAATTATCTATACTATTTTACAACTTCTCAACTAAAGTTAGTTCAAAATTTATTTTCTAAAATAAAATAATAAATAAATTGCTTTGGAAATGCATTGTTTTTATATAATAGAGGATGCCAAGGCTAGATGTAGCATTATCTGTAAAAATAGTTTAAATATTGATATTAATAATATATTTTATAACAATTTTGATATAAAAAGACAAATGGATACTTTTGATTCCACAAAGTATAAGAGATATTAGTGAAGGATAACTTATCCATATAAGTATATAGTATAAAAAAGAATTTAAAGCTGTGTGAAAAAAAAATTGAGATGTTGATTCAGAAAGACTGGGTAAGTGTGTTAAGACAGGAGTTTATTAGGTGTATTAACCAAAAATGGTAATCTAAAATTTTTTATTAAAATGTTACAGAAGTTTAAATAAATCAATAAAAGTATGTAAGATTTTACAAGATTCCTGAAAAATCACCAGGGATGAGTTTTCGGATGATGAAAAAATAATGATAAATGGATCTTAATTGTTTCTTATATTAGAACAAAAAGAATCATTCTCTAATAACTCTTAGATCTTTTTAATCAATTTAATTACTGTTTTTAAAATAATGACATCTAAATTAAAGTACTCATTCATCCATTTAATGAATGTTTGCCGTATAGCTAATATGAGCCATATACTGTTTTAAGCTCTAAGGATCTACCACTGAGCAAAGGAAACAAAATATCTGACCTACTGAAGCTTACATTCTTCCAGCAAGGCAACAACCAAGTGAAACATACCCAGAATAAGCACAAAAGATAAAAAGCCAGGAAAGGGAATAAAAAGTTGGGTTGGGTATGATGGTGGTAAGCAATTTTATTGGGCTAGCCAGAAGAGCTGATTGAGGAGGGCTGTGTGCAGGCAAAGACAACTAGGACTTACAAAAGAGGCACGGGGGCATCTGATGGAAGAAAATTCCAAACATAGAAACATGTGCAAAAGCTCTGAGATGGGACAATGCCTAGGGTGTTCAGGGGACAACAAAGAGAATATTGGAGAAGAGCTACAAGGCTAGTCTATGTTAAATAGCAGACAAACAACTTAAATAGCTTTTCCCCTCCTCTGAACTTAAAAGTCATTATGTGGAACACTTATCGGGTGATTATACCTAAAATTCTCATGAACAGTAGTAAGGTGGTGCCTTACTCTGACTTGTACTTATTTTCTAGGGCTTATTTATGGGTATTGGGAGAGGCAGTGCTCCAAGGGCCTTGAATGTCCCTGGGCATTCTTGCCGAATTTCCCATATTGTAAGGCTTATTTCTCTTTGGATACTCAACAATTTCTCTTGCTACTCACATAGGCAGCTAAGCAAGTCAAGGAGACCACAGGGTGACTGCTGTGTAACTGCTTGCTCCACAGGGGAGGGAAACTAGAGATCTTGCTGTTTGTGCAGTGCCAGCTGCTTTCTCAGAAAGTGCTGATCTCTAGGCCCTAGGATTCCAGCTGTGGCACAAATCCCTGCTTGCTCACCATTCATCCAGGCCCATCATGTCGCCCGCTGAGACTTGCAGGCAGGGGAATCAGTGCAAAACTATGCTGATATTCATGTGGTGAGCAATAAACTGTCCTAAGTCTCATTGTCTCATTTTCTACTTTTGGCACCTATGCAGTGGTGGTGGCAGGTTTATCCCCACCATTCTTTATGACAGGGTTTCTCAGCTTTGGCATTACTGACATTGGGGAACTGAAAATCCTTTGTTGTGGAGAACTGTCCTGTGCATTGCAGTGTTTAGCAGCATGTGCCTCTATCTACTAGATTCTAGTAGCAATGCCCTGTCTAGTTGAACCAAAAATAATTCCAGATAATATCAAATGTCCCATGGAAGACAAAATTACCCATGTTCTATGAGGTTGGAGTTCTACCTTAAAAGTGAATGATACTTCTCAGACTTCTTGGTTCATTTTGATTCTTCTAAATGAGTTTTCTTATCTTGAAATGAAAAGTTACTTGCAATATTTTTTGGGAAAATTACATAAGAATATTAAATTATGTTTTTGTGGCTTGTAGAGTAGTAAATACAAACTACTTTTTTTCAAATATGCAGTCTCAGAATGGGTTTGGTTTCATTAAAATTCCACATTTATAAAATACATTGAAAAGAGAAATGTTAAATATGTCATGGATAGTTACAGTGAGAAACATTTTGAAAACATTTGTCTCAGAATGATATACTTTTCATCTATATTTCTGTATCTTTTTTATCTTGCAAAAGGGTACTTTTTGTTTTTTACCTGAAAGAATAGCAAGTTAAACCTTGCAATATGAAATTCCTCTATTTAAGTTACAAATAACTTAATAGCTAAAATATCAAGGTAATTTGTTGTAGCTGAAAACATGCACATTCTTCTATGTTAACAATAAAGATTTCTGAAAACTCGTTTTCATAAGAAAGATAAAAGTGCCAGTGCAGGGGATAGGAATGCTTTGCTAACCTGTGCAGGCAGATTGGTATTAACCAAAGAAAGAAACAGATGTGTATTAAAATATTTCATATGGTTATCAGATCATCACCACACATTAAATGTCCTAATATCATTACAATATATTTCTTCAAGTTATCTAAATATTCCATACTATACTACAGTAGATGCATATTTTGATGAGAATTCTGATTCTAATTACACAGGAATAGTAAAGAGAAAATAAAAGTTAATGAATAAAGAGAAAAGAGAATGATTAGGTGTTCAATTTAAGGGAGATCTGAGGTAGTCATCATCCACTTTTTTGAGGGAGGAAAAAAGTATGAGGATACATGATATTGTTTTTCTTAGTCTATGACTGAGGCTAAAATAAACCTGGTCTGGGATGAAGATGTACCATCTGCCAGTTTGATATCATAAATCTGAGAAACAAATGTAACTTCTGTTAAACAATAAAATATCTTGAATAGTTTAGAGTTCTTTTCCCCTCTTTTTAAATACATATGCAAACCTATGTTTTCCAGATACTTAACAATACTCTTGTTTGCCTTGTTCAATAGTACATCCTTAAAACTTGGATTTTTTCCTTTATATTACATGATCTCAATAAATACTGATTGCATAAATTTATACATAAATGAATGACTCACTATCGCTTCAAGCATAATCCCAACTCTCCTTCTAATGATATACAAGACCTGCTATTATTATTTGTCAATAATCTCCTTCATAGGTCCTATGGTTCAGGCTCCTGAACTATAACGCATGTAATACATTTAGCTAGTTGATGAGCTATACCAGATAGAAAATAACATGGACTTTTGTATCAGAGAGAAAGCACCTTCTTTACCTTCTAGCTGACTCTCATTTTTGTCTTCATGAAATTTTTATAAGACTTTCCTTTATTTAGTTTTTGTGATGTAAATGCAAATAATGTATACAAGGCACCTAGGAACACAGGATTTAATAAAGATAAGCAATGTTAGCTCACTTCTCTACACCCATATGCATTTTTTACTTCCCATTGTTGTGTGAATTTTTCTTTCTATTCCCTTTCTTTTCCTGCATTTTGCCATTTTCAAATTCTTCACTTCCTACAAGGCCAAGATAGTATTTTATCTGCTACACAAATATCTTCTTGTATTCTGCTGGTAAAATTAATCTGTCCATCTACATCTTACTCCTGACACCACACTGCCTTGTAAAGTTTACTCAAGTGTGGACATACCAACTTCTCCATTTTCATGAACAGAATAGGAAGGCAGGTTAGGACTGTAATTCATGTTTGTAACCCTAGGCAGAGACCAACAATAAAGACTTGACAAGTATCTATACAGTGAAAATAAATGAATACATCAATGTAAGCACCATAAATTTGGTTGAATGAAAGAGTTAACAAGGAACTGGGGATAATGTTTCCTATAAGGCTAGCTTGATCAGTTCAGAATATCAGCGAAAAATACTTTTCTATTGTTTCAATATGATTATATCATTCAAACATTTCCACAGAAGTGCCAAATATCTAGAAGATAAATTAGATCTTTATTTTCTAGATCTTTAAATGTATTAAGGTATTTGATACTACAGAAAATAATATCCATAGTTTATATTTTAATATTGTTTATTATACATCTTACCTACAAGGGTCTGAGAGAAAAATCACACATATGATAACACCTGGATTTTCACTGAGAGATCTATTACTTAATGAGGCTAAAGATACATCACACACCACTGTTTGACATATGCCGTCACTACTTTCAGGAGCATCAGAAGTAAAATTTGGAGAAATTTTTCACCTAAATAAATATCTTACATGATAAAAATATTACTACTTGAAAAGCACGATGCAATTGTAAAAAGTTCAATGAGAATAAAATGTTTTCCTTCTTTACCTGCCTAATGTAGAATGTGTTAGGGGGTTTGGAAAGTCAGTAATGTGAAGAGAGATAGGTAAATTATACCCAATAAAGAATAACTCATATTCTACTACCACAAGGCAGCAACTCCTAATTCAAAAAGGGGAAAAAAGCCCTGAGATTGTACATATTCATGTTACAGCAAATGATTAATTATTCCAATAACACTCTTAGAAGTTATTTAATTAAAAAAAATTGTCTTTCCATAACTAAGTGTTGTCCATAGTTGGAAACAAGGTATTTGTTATATACATCTTTTTAGATCACAGATTAGGTTTTTAAAAAGAATCTGTAGTATTTTAATAGTCATCTTTTATCTCATCTGAATTACAGTCCTAAGGATTCCTGTAAAAACGTGAAATACCTCCTAGAAAAGCTTCTTCTTCTCTATTTATTTAAATTCTCAAAACAATCTGTACCCCACAGTTGTCCCAGAATGTAATTATTGTGGAACTTACTTATTTTAGAAATAATGGTCTAACATATTAAATAGTGGGAGAATCACAGAATATAAATTAGAAGTTAGAGATATCAGTTACAACTCTGTTGCCAACTATCTACTGGACTTTGGGCATATGATATATCCTGTCTGGAAGAATTTTGCTTCCTATGTGAAGTTTTACATATATACATATATATAGTATGTACATATATATATATATAATATGTATATATACATATGTGGAGAGAGAGAGCAAAAGAGAGAGAGAGACATTTATTATGTACCTACCATGTATCAAGTGCTTTACAAACATGATGTTCCTTAATCTTCAGAGCAACTAAGAACAATTATTGTCCTCATCTTACTGAAGTAGAAACCAAACTTCAGAGTAGTTACATAATCCACTCCAGGTTACACAGTTCATAATCCACAAAGAAGAATTCAAATGCAGATATTTCACTCTCACACCTCCCATTAAATTTCTGTTCTATGCTACATGGCCTTTAAGAACATTTCTATTTCCAAATTTCTGTAATCAACTCTTTTGTGATTATCCTCACCCTACACTAGTTTATGTGCAGGATGGCTAAAGAAGATATTACGGCATATTGGAAAGTGTGTGGCACTTGAGAGTTCTGAGATTAGACAGACAAGTTCAAACTCCAGCATAGCAAGTAGCCAATTTAGTTATAAGAGAATATTTCTTAATTCCCGTAAGCTCTAAGTCCCTAACTGGAGCAAAAAACACAAATCTCCTACATTCAAGGGTTAACTTGATGATTCAGGATAATTTGTATGAAACACCCGGTACATACTAGGAGCTTCATAAATGCTACTGTTGTTATATAGCAACAGATATTTTGTCAATCAGATACGATTTACATTGGCTTAAAATATAATTTTATGTGCTGAGACCATTAGACCATGGAATGTGTAAAAAATAATCATTATTTTCCTTGAGGAGCTATGTATAATGGTATACACACACACACATACACACACACACACACACACACACACACACACATATAAAATGAGGAAATAAAAAAGCATAAATACTTCAAATATCAGAATTGAAGAGTACTACTTAGTTATCTCAGATGGATATTCTATTAATTCTCTATCTAATCTTTAAATTGTTCAATTCAATATTTTACCTTTAAAATGAAACAAGAAGGCTAATTATGAGATAAAATTTGAGATTACTCTTTTGCTCCATCTGAATTTTATAATCCTCTGGGTAGTATCAAATCAAAATGCTATATAGGACTTGCCAAAATAATTATATGTGTGTAGATTACAAAAAAAATAGTTCTGAAGCTATGTTTTAATAGCTGGTCATAGAGTGCAAAGTGAGTAGACGGATGTTTGTAGAGACAGAAGAGACAACTTACAGCACACTAGCCCAAAATAAGACATAATTTTATTCAGGGGAAAAAAACACTTAATGTAAATATAAAAGAAAGAGATTCAAGTGTATAAGGATTTTGAGGAACGGGCTTAGCGGGCAAAAGACAAACTAAAATAAAACAACAGCCATTTAGGTCGTAAGATGAAAATGTAGAGTTGTTTACTTTTTTAAGCAATCATCCAAGTTTGAAGTAACCAACTTACAACTTATATTAATATGACAAAAAACTAGTTGTGTCAAAAAAATGTATTTATACAGTTACCTATAACCACATTTCTTTACTTTGTAATTGTTATTTTCTTTGTAATTATTGCTCAAGCTATGAATGTACATCATGTTGTACAATTCTAAAAGGTCAGATATGAGTGCAATAATTCATATGACCCTCCTGAGAAATAATCACTAAAAACAATTTATTGATCCTTCCAAAAACTTTCGGATTTACTTACATAAGTAGGATTATCCTGCAAAATATATTTTAATTCACTTTGTCTATGTATGGATTTTGTGGATGTCGGTATATATAGCTCTACCTCATGCATTTTAACGGCTACTTAGTATTACTGCTAGCATAAATGCATCATGCCTCTGTTGATGGACTTTACATAGTTCCCAATTTATGATTACAAATAATGTTTCTTTTTGGACATGCATATACTTCTATAGAATAGGTAACTAACTGTGGAATTGTTGGTTTGATGCGTATGTACCATTTCAGTTGATAGCTATTATTAAATAATGCTTCAAAACCAATATAACAACTTACATTTTCCTAGTAGTGTGGGAAAAAATATTTTTATGTTCTAATATTACGTATTATCAATCTTGTATTCTTAAATCTGATGAATTTGGTGAAAATTATTCTGTTTATATACATTTTTGTGATTAGTATGATGTTGAGGTCCTCTCCATATGTCTATTCAGAAAATTTTTATTTCTTCTTCTGTGAACTGCCTTAATAAGTCCTTTTCAATATTTTCTGGCATTGTCTTTATTTCATAATCATTATTTTGTTATGTAAGTTGTGAACATTTTTGCCTAGTTTATCTTCTATGTTTTCACTTGCTCATATGCCTTTTTTCATAGAAATGTGTTTTTGAAAATTTTAATGCAGATATACATGCACATATAGTGTATGTATATGTAGGCGTGTGTGTATGTCTTTCAATAGGTTTTGCAAAGTGTTGCTTAGAAGATGTTCCACATACCAATACCATTAAAAAATTCATATTTCCACACACGCACACAGGCATGCACATCCCCTACATGGGTGCCATGACAAAAAAATGCATCACAGCGAGGGGCCAGGTAGCAAGAGGGGATCAGGCTACTGGAGAGACAGTGCTGAGGAAAACTTCCCAGGGAGGTAACATTTGAAGTGAGCCGTGAAGGGAATGACTGAGTCCAGGGGGAGGCATACACAGGACAGAAAACAGCACATCGTAAAGGCCTTAAGGTGGCAACAGGGTTGGCATGCTGGGGTAACTGTGAGAAAAGACTATGCATGAATATTGGTGGAAGGGAGGGAGAGAGGGGGCTAGGTGGAGAGGGCAAGGGAAGCGAGAAACAGTGGAAAGTAACAACAGAGAAGCAGTCAGATGCCAAATCATGCTCAGGCTTCTAGGATGTGGTGAGCACTAAGAACTTATTTTGAGTGACAGGAAGTCAGTGGAAGGTTGCGAGTACATTCACAAGACTAGATTTAAAATTTTAAAAACCACTCAGCCTGTTGTGCTGAGAATAAGTGATAGCAGAGTATATTAGTTGTTCATTGCTGTGTAACAAATTAAAGGACTGTGTTAAGGAAAACACAGTCCACAAGGGGCATGGTTACAAAGGCAGGAATTCTCCAGTGCCATGCCTCCATCCATGTCCCCATCCAGCAATGCAAAGTTCTTTGTCTGACTTCCCTGCACTCAGGCTAGGCAGAAATTCCAGGTGTGCTTCTTTGTTCAAAAAGCCTGCGAAAAGCTCTGGGAGGAATGGCCTGTTGCGGACCTAGCAGCCAATCCAATATGAGTCAAAGATCAATCACTACAGCAGAAATTTGTAAGAACTCCTCTCATTGGACAAGAACATGAATGGGGCAGGAATAACTCCAAGGTTAAAAAACCTACGGCTCCTTACCTGTATGGATTCCTCCCTTGGATCTCCTCCCACGGCAGTGTGGGAGCTCTCTCTGTCCTTCTCTCTTTCTCTCTCTCTGCGTAATAAATCACTCTCCGCTAAACTCTTTGGGTCTGTGATATTTATTTGAACGGTAAGCTTACTGCACCTCCATAACCCCTTCCCCATTCCTGGGGTAAGAGAAGTCAGGGACCTGGGTACATCAGGGAAAACATCGGATTGGGGAAACTGAAAGTGTCTTTGGGACACCTCTGCTCCCTTCCCACCGGTTACAAAATTGTCCCCAAATTTAGTGCTTAAAGCGAGAGTAAACATCTGCTATGGACTGAATGTTTCTGTCCCTCCAAAAAAAATCGTATGTTGGTTAGGGCTTCAAAGACACTTTCGGTCCGGTTCGATCTGTTTTCTAATTAGAAAATTCTCATTATTTCTGATCAATGATTGTATATTTTTCAACTTCTCAGGACTGTTATACATATGGTTATAGAGAGCAAAGTAAAGTTGAATTATTTGCTTACCCTTATATTTAGTTCTTTGTCTCATTTGTTATTTGACAGATGCATCCAATAGGAATAGAAACTCTTTGAGAACAACCACCTGATATTTTCAGATAAATACTTTGCCTTCCATCTGACAGATATTTGGCAATTATATGATATTTTTTGTAGGTAAATGAATAGAAATTTTTACAATAAATAAGGTCCAGATTTTTAGATAACTTTTAATTCATCCTGTACCATGTCTTTAAGCAAAATATTCTGTTTCTGATAATGTAACTAATAAATTAATTTTTCTTTTTGTAAAGTGAAAACTCTCACTGCTACATTCATTTTTTGTAAAAAAAATATATATATACAAAATGAGCTTATTGAAAGAAGAAAACACTTAAATCTTTTTGCATGAAGTAAAATGTCTTTATGTGTAAACTGTGGATGTTTAAAGCATCACAAGGGATTCACATATATTCATGGAAATGCTCAACTATGTTTTAATTGATTCTAATGCTAAGGAAAAGGGGAAGAAAGCAGTTTTAAAAACTATTTCCATTTTGCTCCTCAAATTCCTATTTGCATTAATGAACTATAAACATTCAGAGCTCAACTTTGCTTAAGATGCAGAAAGCCACAAAAGAATAACAATAAGAGAAAACCCAATAATCTACAAGATCACAACTTTATTTGAATCCAAATAAAAGCTGAGGTTTCAAGACAGCAAAATACATTGAAATGCAAAGGGTGACAGGCCTTTTCCAGGAAAAACAGAACACATGAAGTATTATTCCTTTGCCATAGCATGGGAGAAAGAGGCAAACACCATAATCGGAGATTTCTTTTTTTTTTTTTTTTTTTTTAGAAAAAGCTATAATAGTAAAATACTCTTAAAACTGAGTGTAGTTTGATGTGAGAGTTTAGAATCCCTGGCAATACTCAACACAAAGAATTCCTTTCACTGATTTTACAAGAGAAAGATGGAAAGCAGAACAGAAACCTGAGACAGACCCCCGAGTGTATCACAAACATGAAACCTCACCCAATCCTGACTCTTTTCTCATACAAAGAAAAACCGTTAAACCACTTGGGAAGAGGAAGAACACCTTCCACCTCCCTGAAGCAAGACCATGGTCATATGAAGGAGGTATAAACAAATAATATGTCTCCAGAAAAGGAGCAGGAAACCCTCTCTCCACCAAAGGCAAAGTAAGCTGCAAAGACAAGCTGTCATTGAACAAGAAGTAAAAGGCAAAGCCATGTGTTCCTGAGGGAGGGGTAAGAAATCCCCCTGGTCCCACTACAATCTTGTTACTCATAGCAAGCAACACTAATGTGTTGCTTCGAAATGGCTAAGAAATTCTGTCACCAATTGTCCCAGACAAAGGTACAGCAACACTCAGTAAAGAATAGGAGCAAAAGCTGTCTGATCCTAGAAGAGGGCACAAAAATTGCTTGGACCCAGAATTCTGTATTGATATAAAAAACTGACAATTGCTACCCTGGGGATGGGGCAAAAGATTATCTCCTGCCCAAAACTTCCCCCAGATATAAGGCAGAGTTTCATTGCCAGGGGAGAAGGGCCCACCTTCAAAACCTAGACACACAGGACCTAAGACCAAGACTGGAACAAAAGAACAGAGAACCTTTTTTGCACCCACCATGAATCTTCCACGTAGTAACAGGTCACAGCACTCTACCATTGAGAGAAGGATAAGAGTGTAGAGACAGACTTTTCAGTGAGGCAGACATGCAGGAAATATTGAAAACTGAGGAATGAACAGACATATTCCAGGTCCCATCCTAAACACAAGGTAGCATCTGTCCACCAAGGGAGGGATCTGAAAGCTTTGGTTTTGTAAAGGTAACTATAACAAAAATAAAACCCAAACCTAGCCTAATTATTTGATTGATCAAATCCTTCACACTAACAAACTGACAATAAATTTGCTTTTCTTCAGACATAAATTTCAGTTATGTGAACCTCTCAAAGAGGAAGAAGAGGATGGAGGGATACTTTTCACCTCGACGCTAGTGATGGAGTTTCTGTGATGCCTCTAAGAGG
Organism: Cacajao melanocephalus; assembly: GCA_963573385.1. Taxonomy (NCBI): domain Eukaryota; kingdom Metazoa; phylum Chordata; class Mammalia; order Primates; family Pitheciidae; genus Cacajao; species Cacajao melanocephalus. The sequence goes on from CAUYLG010036420.1 coordinate 46,224, forward strand.
ACTTTGAACTGAGCTCTCTACAGTTGATTTTTTTTTTCCATGCATGAAACTCACATCTCAGGATGTCTCACCTCTGGCTCACACTTGAGAAAGATAAATACATTCTATAGGATAGTAGGCAGGATAGTGTTAGCTGATTTGCACTATGTCTGCACTTCAAGAGCTTTTTGGGGCAAAAGGCTCACAGTAATTTTGCAGACCAAAGGTGGACCACACAGGAAAGAATTCTGGCATATAGATAACTTTGATATAGTGCAACAAGGTTGTCCAGCTGGATACAGGGACACAAACAATAAGAGAATGGACATTCAGGGGTGCAAAGTCACAAGCAAAAGTTTCACGTCCTTTGGCCAAAGGAAATAAATTAGAGAGGTCCAGCAGAAGACTTCCAAAAACTTTGGCGAGCACAGACAGACAGACAGACACACACACACACACACACACACACACACACACCCCTCAAGAGAGTCAATTTTAAAAGATCTACCAGGTTCACTAAGAGGCTAATGTATATGGGACTAGTTCAAATTAGATTATTTTTATCTCTTTACCTCTTTTTACTACTCTTACCTCTTCCAATCAATGTTGAGAGATGAAAGGACATCAGAAGCTAACTAGTAGGACATACAGATATTCAGCCCAGAAAAGTAAAAAAATAAAAATAATAAAAAAATATAATCTAACAAGCTGGGAGGGGTAGGAAAATAAATGCAGGGCAGAGAAATTGAGAATGCAACAAATATGCTCTCTTGTCCTTCTCCAGGCTTCTAGCCAGAGGCAGCACAAGTGGGAAACAAGTAAGATTTCATGCTACAAATTTAAATTTCTGATTTGTATGTCTATATGGTAGACTATGCATTCTAATTACCAAACTAAGATTGTATTTCTGACTTAAAATGATTGACAGTTCTATTACCTAATGTAAACAAAAAGGATTGGGATTTGACCAAGTTTTGATCTGTAGTAGGAAAGATTACGGAGGAAATTTTAAAGGTCAGTGGGAGACAAAAAATAAAGTTATGCTGCAGACATTTCAGAGTCATATTTTTCAACATACTGGTTATACAACGACTATTACCACTGCCTAAAATATTCTCATAATTGCTAGTGTCATGGGAATTTTCTCAGCATATATTTTGGATATTGCCCAGTCTCACAATTTCAGGTAGTGTGTTTCCTACTTTGGTATCCTCAAAGTAAAGTCAGTCTAGTTTGATTATATTGTATTGAGAATTTTGCAGTAATTAACCTAAGCAATAGTATAAGTATAGTTAATGTTCATAATAGTATTCCTAGTAAATGAAGAATTTCTAAGTGACTTCTGAAGCAGCAACTAAGAATTCCATAATGCTAAGTATGATAAAGTTAAGTGGCTTGAATGTATTTCTTTTATTTTAATCCATGCTGAAGATTGGTAATGTATTTAAGTGTGTAAAAAATTACCTATTAGAATATTTATTAATGTAAGAATTCTATATATAAGAATACAATAGTCCTCACTTAACCATGGTTCCACCTTCCATCGTTTTAGTTACACTTTGTCAGCCACAGTCTGAAAATACTAAATGGAAAAATTCCAGAAGTAAACAACTCATGAGTTTTAAATTGCCTGCTATTCTGAGTAACATTTTGAAACCTTGCACTGCCACCGCACTCAGTCCTGCTTAGCACAGGAATCATTCCTTTATCCTGCATGTCTACACTCCATGTTACCTACGTGTTATTCACTTATTGGCCACCCAGGTTGTAAGATGGACAGACCACAAGAAAAGTGAGTACAGTACAGTAAGATACTTTGAGAGACAGAGTGAGACTATATGCACATAATATTTATTACAGCATACTGTTATCATTTTCTATTTTATTTTCATTATTGTTTTGAGTCTTTTACTGTGCCCATTTATAACTTAAACTTTATTGTAGATATGTGTGCATAGGCTAAAACGTGCTATATATGGGGTTCAACACTATCCATGGTTTCAGGTATTCACTGAGGGTTTTTTAACTTATCTACCTCCAATAAAGTGGACTACTGTAGCTCTGTGGGACTTTAGAGATTACCATGCATTCTTACCTTCTCTCTTTTGACCTTCCCAGTAATCTAACATTTATAAGATAATAGATTTCTTTACAAAAGTTTCTAGAGCTCTTTTAAGCTCACATCTGTAGTGCATATGGGTATATTTTGTGTTTGTCAATACTTATGCATATGTACATATGCTTATTTTGGGTGGAAATAAAGGAAGGGATGTCTTCTCCTCCATGTTTACTAGAATCTTCTAGCCACCATGGTCAATTCCATCTTTCATCACTTGATAGCTTTTATAACCCAGATTTTAATCTTCTCTTACACATGTCTACTTTTCAGACAAAACTACATATATTGGTTCAAATTATTTTTCAAAGATCTCATCTAGTTCTTGAGAAATAAAGAAAATATGATAAATATGTATTTACAAACTAAATGTAAAAGTAAACACTGTTTTCAAGAATCAAATAAATCTCAAGTAAATTACATGAAAACATCTTATTCATAGTCACAAGAGTCAGTATGTGCAAACAGCTACATTCTTGATACTCCTTGTGATAACAATATTCATTGATCTCAACAGTTGCAAATGCTGAGAAATCTCTCCTTTAAAGTTTTAATTAGAATACATTGCATGACTGACAAATGTATTCGTTATTTCCTTTAATAGTTGGTCAGAGTATATATCTCTTAGAATCTTAAAGCTTTTCTTTAAGAGAAAGTTCAGAGTTAAAGGCAGAGAAATAAGATTGATATTTACCTGAAATCCAACAACAAAGAGTAAAGGCTTTTCTTAATTTAAAATGTTTTATAAGGCATTATCGCATTTGAAAGTTCATAAGAACACTCTAACATAATTCATTAGTGTTATCTCAGCATGTTTGCTTCATTACTATGAAACTCAGTCTTTATGAGAAATTCTGACAAAGTAATACAATGCTGAAGATCATTGAAATCCAAGGATAAGAGGTAATTTAAAAGTGCAGAAAATGATAATCCTACTATAAGGTCAGTGTCATTCAGGTACAGATTACATCCTGTAACCTGTTGTGTGTGCCTTCCCTAGAGTTATTTAGAGTAGAGGCTAACCTGTTTCTGGAGTTCTGAAGTGGGTCTTAAACTGGTGATTGTGTGTGTGTGTGTGTGTGTGTGCGCATACTCTCATGCGCACAAGCGTGCATGTGTATGTGTGTGCTTGTGTGTCAGTAGTAGGATTTCTAATTAATAGAATGATAAATCAGGGAATAATAATTGATGGGCTATACATTTCAACACACAATTGGAGGGACAGCTGATTATAAAATCCGCAAGGGAATTCTAAAGACGCTGGGGACTGGACTGAGGTAAAGAATAGGGCTTGGCCCTTCAATTGCCAAATAAGCAATCACATGAATATAGCACTATCCTTTGATAGCATGTAAACAGATGAACTTTAAACACATCTTTTGGAGAATATGTTTGATAGGAAGAGACTGCTTCCCATTCTTTCTGGCTATTATTTTCTTCATAATGTCATAACAGAGAAACATACCTTGGATCATATCAAACATACTCACTACTATTCAACATTATAGCTCCTAAAACAGTACCTTCATTTAAAGGAAGACCTCAGTTTTTCAGGTATTTACAGAAGCTATAAAATTAAAGAGTAATATATAATTCTTAACAGAATTAAAGGCAACTTCTCTTCTGAGATTATAAGGTGGAAACATGTACCTACTCTGTATGTCAATCAAATAGAACACACCTTCGTATATAAAGTCAGTGCATCAACATAGCAAGCGGGTAAGAACACAGACTCTGCTAGTTTACTATAGTTGCTGTAACAAATTGCCACAAACTTGGTGGCTCAAAACAACATAAATTTATTCTTTGACAGTTCTGAAGCTCAGTAGCTAGGAATTGGTTTCACCGGGCTAAAGTCTAAGGGCTGGCAGAGTTGGTCCCTTCTGGGGACTCTCGGGAAGAGTCCATGTCTTTGCCTTTTCCAGCTTCTGGAAGCCGCCCAATCTCTTGCTTCCATAGTCACAACTCCTACTTCCTCCTTTGTCCTTCTAGCCTCCCCTTTATAAAGTTCCTTGGGATTACATTTAGGGTACCTCCAAATGAGTCAAGAAAATTTCCTATCTCAAGATCCTCAACACATGTATAGTTACAGGTAGACGGGAGGAACAAGTTCTAGTGTTCTCTAGCACTGTAGGGAGTGAATATGGTTAACGCTAATTTGGTGTACATTTTCAAAACACTAAAAAGAGGATTCTGAATAGTTGCGACATAAAGAAATGATAAATGTTTGTGGTGATGAACATGCTAATTTCCCTGATTTGATCATTACACGTTGTATAATGTATTGAAATATGACTTTGTATCCTATAATATGTACAATTACTATGTATCAATAATTTGTTTTAAAAAAAGCAACATCTTCTTCCCACCCAAAATTCTTTTCACTTATTCACACCTGCAAGATCCCTTTTCCATACAAGCTAACAAAGGTTCTGGGGATGAGGACGTAGATATTATTTGGAAGGCATTGTTCAATATACCACAGACTCCAAAATCAGATCAAAGGGACTTGAATATAGGTATTGCTGAGACAATGTTCCAAGGTTCTCTCACATTTCTGCCCACCTTAGGAAAAGAGAAGCCAAGTGCCTCAGACACTACTGTTAATAAGGTAAATATCCTTAGAAGATGGAAATTATGTCTCTCTCTGAAGCAAAAGGCGGGATTGCTTATAGGCTTAGGAGATGGAGAAATTAACTTTTTCTGGAGCAATGAACAGGCATGCTTACTGTTAGAGAAAGAAAAAAAAAATCAGTGTTCCCTAAGCTCCAGATTTGTCTTCTGTAACAGGTGCCATGGTATGTGCAGTTGTCACCTTTGGGTTACCCTGTGGGGAGTAATGATCAGGATTCTGAAACAAAATTATGTATACTCTGGCTATTGTTATTGATCTTAGTAATAAAACATACTTTGTCTCAGAAGTTTCACGTCTTCTACCAGTATCTATGAAAGTGTGACAGGCTAATGTTTTAGCTTCCAAACATAATAAAATCTCAGCACTTTCACAGTTCTTGACAAGTGGTATCACTTACTAGCTATGTGAATTTAATAAAAGACTTCATCTGCCTGAGTCTCAATTTCCAATCTATAAAATGGAGCTAATAATATTGATGACCTCAGGGAGTTGTTGAGTGGATTGAACGGGATAATGAACATAAGGTGAGCAATCTTGATACACAGTAAGTACTCATTAAATGTTCGCTATTATCGCTGTCATTGATTTTATTATCACAAAATAAGGTGATATAGTTTAAAATTAAAAAGACACATCTAGAGGACAGAATGTTTTGCTAAACTTGCATTTAATTATAATAGAGATCAAATTTTGTACTCTTGGGCACATACTTATTTAAAATTATAAAAATCACTGTTGGGGCCTGTAATCCCAGCACTTTGTGAGGCTGAGGCAGGTGCATCACTTGAGCCCAAGAGTTTGCAACCAGCTGGGGCAACATGGTGAAAGGCTGTCACTACAAAAAATACAAAAACAAACCAAAAATTAGCTGAGCATGGTGGCACACACCTGCAGTCCTAGCCACTTGAGAGGCTGGCGAGGGAAGATCACTTGAGTGTAGGAGGCGGAGGTTGCAGTGAGTCGTGATCATGCCACTGCACTCCAGCCTGGGTGAAAGAATAAGATTCTGTCTCAGAAAAAAAAAAAAAAAAAGAGTCAGAGTTGGGAAGAACTGTGCTTATATAAATCTTATGTTTGCATTGCTTTAGTTGCAGAGTGACTTACGACTTGAAGTAGATGAATTGAATCTTATTTCATCAATGCCACAACAAAAGAAGTGGCAAAATTATCACCCTTTTCAACCCACGTTATCCCTATATGTCTATTTTGAAAAAAGCTTGGTAAAGAAAGCCTCTGGGTTATTTAGAACAGTGATCTCAAGTGCCCAGTTTAATTATGGGATCTATGGAAACGAGTTTTTCTGTTATAGCTGTAAGCACTAATAACTTTGAAATCCAGGTAAAAATCCTTTGAATTATTTTTAATACTTAAAAAATATGAAATGATATGAAAGTTTACTTTAATATTTCTTCTATTTAAATATCTGTATTTGAGTAGAATTAATGTATATAGTTGAGAAACAAGTACTGCACTAGCAGAATACATGTCACAATAAATGGAATAGCAAATTATCATTTTTATATTTTTTCCTTTCTGCTAAAATTATAATTCCTATTACAATAAAAAATGAATCTTGGAAAAGATACCCAAGAAGATAAAAATGAATTCAATCTTATAAAGAGCATCTATCTTGTTCTGTTACAGAAAGGAACAATTATACCTGGCAAGAATGGCTGATTTAAATTCTCTAACTATTTAATCTAATTTGCCTCCTGTTGATATTCCTTTTATTTTCTAGCACAGTACCCTACTTTAGTTTCTTTATAGCATTTATCATTATCTTATTCATTTATGTGTTTACTTGCTTATTATCTGCTTTCCACTATTGGTTATAAGCTAAATATGAAGCTTTATCCTCTTTACTGAAGCATTCCTATCACCCAGAACAGCACCTGGCCCAGATACGACATTCATTTTTTATTTATTGACAAATAATAAATAATTTTTTAAAAGGATAAGTATGAGTTTTTTAAAAATTTTGGCAAAAATTCTAGGAGGGTGAAAAAATGCACATTAGTAAATATCTTGTCCTTATAGAAGTTTATATTTAATAAATCAGTAATACATTTTCATTTAGCAGATGAAATGAGATACATGTAAATATAGTAAATGGACAATTTCCTTTCCTTTCTCTTATATTTAATTGCTGTTTTCCCCCATGAGATTCTTCAAACAAAGCCAACAGGATAGGCAACATTTAGGGGGTTTTCAATAAATCTCTAGGAGTAAAAAAAAAAAAAAAAATCAAAGAATGAATGAAGATGGATTTTTTTTTTAGAAATGCTCTTGTTTTTACTTCTTAATAGGGAGGATCTAAGCTTACACAGAAGATGTCCAAGATATTTATTTTTATTTACAAACAGCAAACTCTTTATACCCTTGTACTTCAAACTATACAAATGTACCAATGACTCAGAATTTCTATCAAGCTTCCAAATCATTTGTCAAACTAAGCATTGCCTCTCAGTCTTCAGGTTGAATGGTTGACATCTACCTAAATAAGTGCATACACATAGAATTTAATTTTTCTGATTCCAAGAATGACAAGCTGTCATTTGCCAAATCTAAGTGTCTCTCTAGACATGTTAATCACATATTGTAATGTCTATCATTATTCTCTTTAATGGAAAGAAAAAAAGATAAACTAATAAAAAGATATTAAGCTATTCCTTATGTAGAAATATGAAAATGTTAAATATATTTCAGGTGTGAAAATTTGAAAAATGTTCTCATAATCTTCATACTGCCAGAGCAGTACTGGACAGATGTGCCTGGCGGTCATTGTGGCCATTAGAGTTTATCTCTGTTGTGGTGGGTGGAATGCAAAGAACCACCAATGTCCTTGATATCACTCTCAAAGTTAGGACATTAGCAGGAACATCCAGTCATAGCACAGGAACTGACACAATTTAAAAGAAAACCAAAAACTCTCTGTATTATATTTTAGTCTTTTTTGAAAGTGTCTGGGTCAGCTGGGTGCAGTGACTCACACGTGCAAGCAATCCTAGCACTTTGGGAGCCCAAGGCAGGCAGATCACCTGAGGTCAGGAGTTTGAGACCATGCTGGCCAACATAGTGAAACCCTGTCTCTACACAAAATATAAAAATTAGCTGGGCGTGGTGGTGCACACCTGTAATCCTCCCAGCTACTTGAGGAGGCTGAGGCAGGAGAATCCTTTGAACTCTGGAGGCAGAGATTGAAGTAAGCCTAGGTCACCCCGGTGCACTCCAGCCTGGGCGACAGAGCGAGACTCCATAAATAATAATAAAAGGAAGTATCTTGGTCACAAACAAAACAATGTAAACGTTATCTACAGAAAGTGCAAGTTTCACTGTTCATCTGTAACTGTCAAGACTTGATCATCTGCTATCACATTACAGAGAAAAATAGGCAGACAGTCTCTGTCACATCCAATTTAAAGTGAAAATATTAACTTTAATTAGATACTCCTTTAGAATTTTAAATTACGGAGGATTTGTGTTGGCTTATTCGGTAAATTATAAGAAAGACAAAAACAGGGATATTTCTATTTTAGCATAGAAAGTATACTTTTTATCAGGTTTGATTTAAAGGTGTGTTGAATGAAGACTATTCTCATACTCTCATCCCTCAAAGATTGGAGAGACCATCATTTACTACCCTCCATGTTGTAAATAATTTCAGTTCATCTCTCTGCTTTTATTTTCTCATCTTTTCTCATCTCAATGAATCTCTGATTCATGCTGCACCAAACAACCATATTGATCCTTCTAAAATATCACTTTGCTCACACTACTCTTTGACTCAAAAGCATTTCCTTTCATTCCTTTGGGATTTTCTCCAAACACCTTCACTTACATTCAAGGCCCTTTATTTTAGCCCCTTTCACTTTCCACTCTCTTCTTCCATTATTACATGCAAAGGAAACTTCCAGTAGCTTTCCATTTAGGTTCACCACATCCTCTTTCTAGAGATTGTGCTTTTCTTTTTCTTTCTCATGGAATTTCTGGTTGCAGAAACGTCTTCCTCTCCCTCTTTACTGTTTCTTCATTAAGATATAGCCCAAATACCATCGCCTGCACAAGGAGTTCTCAGAGTATACCCACATAAAGATATTTCTTGCCACCGGGGGTGGTGGCTCACGCCTGTAATCCCAGCACTTTGGGAGGCCGAGGCAGGTGGATCACCTGAGGTCAGGAGTTCAAGATCACCCTGACCAATATGGAGAAACCCCGTCTCTACTAAAAATACAAAAATTAGCTGGGCGTGGTGGCACATGCCTGTAATCCCAGCTACTTGGGAAGCTAAGGAAGAAGAGTTGCTTGAACGGAGGAGGAGGTTGCGGTAAGTCGAGGTCATGCCATTGCACTCCAGCCTGGGCAACAAGAGTGAAACTCCATCTCAAAAAAGGATATATCTTGCTTCCTGTTAATACTCATTACACGGGCATTCCCTATTAATCATATGTTTATTGAAGACAGCTTTGAACTTATTAATTACATACTGCAATGCCTTCAAACTTTTTGTGTGCTTATATAATCTCCAAAGGTAGATTATGAACTCCTTGAAGGCAGAAGTCATTCTCTAAAATGTATTTTATCTCCTGCAATAACTACCATGGTGTCCTTTACACAACAGCACAAAATTAGTGTTCCTCAAATCATGTATTTCTAAAATATTCAAGAAGGAAGCAGACTTTATAAAGGAGGAAACAGGTCCAGAATCATTAGTTCACATACCTAATGATGACTGGCAGCCAGTGAAGATCTGGTTTACTTTATTATTTACAATCTTTTCTATTTTTAACAAAGTTAATGTTGTTTTGTTACTAGATTAGTTGTTCCTAAGCCAAATAATTTATTAAATACACTGATTTTAATAAAATATATGTATATCTATTCGCACGTATATAACTTCATATATGTACCTATAAATAAAACGTATAAATGCTTTAAGTTTCTCTGGAGATTCTGTTATTCCAAGCACAACTCTAGAAAACTTCATTTCAGTGATTTGTAAAATAAATTTAAAAAATGCAAGAATTGTGATGACAATGTGAACATTGATTTTTTTCATGCATTTTGAATGACATGATCAATATTCTAAGGAAAACCAACTATTACAAAAGTCTCTGAAATCCTATTAAATCGTGTGTTCTACCATATAGCACTGTAAATATATCAGTGTAAATTGACATTTCCCAGAAGATGGATAATAGTTCAATTATAATTTCAATAATATTTAGAATATAGTAGACAACAGCAAGTTCCATTTCATACTGAAGGCATTACTACACCAGTGTATGAAAAACAAATAATTTTACTGAAGAAATAATATTAACAAATATTTTTGAACCAACAGGAACTTGAGTTCTGGTTAAAGCTAGCCTGAAATACATTGGATTTATCCTTTTAAAGTGCTTTATCTCTGGGTAGTTTGATGTTAATGTCACAGTGTCACTTACCATCTTTCAGGATGGTTTCTCGCTCTGTGCCATCTATCTTCTGCCGGCCAATTAGGAAACTGGTGGTGTCAGCAAAGTAGATATAATTGGTTTCTGCGTGAAAATCTAAAGCACGAGGGTTTACCAGATTTTCTATGGGGATCATGTATTCATCAGCTATCTTGGTATTCAAGTCCATTCCTCTAACAATTCCAGGGCGTCCTTTTCCATAAAAGAGGAACAACTCATTCTTTGGTCCTGCAGAGCAAAGATTACAAACATAAACAACTGATGCTGCTTAATCTTCTTTATACTGCATAATGCCACCGTTTAATTAACTGGCACAATTAGTGGTTTTTAAATTCAATGCTAAAAATTAAACTCTAAAATGTGCCAAATGTATCTTGATGCAAGAAGGCCAGCTAATTGCATTACTTTAATTAAAACAGAAATTACTTCCACGAATGGGTTATATGTAGTTAATTATCCTTTTGTCCGTAACTGTCTAGATAGCAAAAACATGACAGATCATTAGATAATTTGTAAAATGGGCATTTATAAAAACATCCGGCACATTTAATTTTACAGTGTATTACAATCTATCTAGCATTTTCTGTTGATACTAACTGTACCACTCATTATATTTGACAATGCTAAAAACGTCAGAGCATTTAAGACATACCAACTCCAACTTTGCATTTGCAAACTGTCAGAGGCAAACAAAGAATCATATAGTATTGTGAACTTTCATGTGAATATATAACAGTTGCCTCAACATGTGACTTATTCTTTTTAGAAATAAAATTAAATACCAGTTATGGCAACCCTTTATCTTCAAATTTTAATGAATGTTAGAGACTAATGCTGTCTAACAGTAACTTTGACGTACAATACAGGCCTTATTAAAACAAAACAAAACCAAAAACCTCAAACAAAAAACTGTCTCCTGAGTTTAAAATGTCAGCATCAAGGTAGCTCTATCTATAGAATGAATTTCCTTTTTTGGACTTCTATATTAAAAAAATATGTAAGAATTACTGGGGCATCTTATGCTTGGTTTACTGTATATAATTTTAAAGAAAATAATTTTTATATATAAGGGAAAACATACTGAGGTTTATTAATAAAACTGAAGATACAAAAGACTCAGTTGTATTTGGATAACCACACAATAATTGATAGTCATAGTAAAATAAAATAATATATTATTAAAATTTGGAAAATAAAAAAGCAATTATTTATAAACAACAGTACAAAGTATTATGTTTTTTAAATTATTGTAATTGAATATTAAATATATATAAAAGAATATTGATATCTTTTTTAAAAATTTTACTTCAAGTTACGGGATATATTTGCAGAGTGTGCAGGTTTATTACACAGATAATATACATGTGCCATGGTGGTTTGCTGCACCTATCAACCCGTCATCTAGGTGTTAAGCCCCACATGCATTAGGTATTTGTCTTAATGCTCTTCTTCCCCTTGCACCTCACCCCAGACAGGCCCCAGTGTGTGTTGTTCCCTTCCTGTGTTCACGTGTTCTCATTGTTCAATTCCCACTTGTGAGTGAGAACATGCACTGTTTGGTTATACCTTACACCTTATATAAAAATTAACTCAAGATGGATTAAAGACTTAAATGCAAAACTGAAACTATAAAAACCTTAGAAGAAAACCTAGACAATACCATTCAAGAATAGGCATGGGAAAGACTTCATGACTAAAACACCAACAGCAATTTCAACAAAAGCCAACGTTGACAAATGGGATCTAATTAAACTAAAGAGCTTCAGACAGCAAAAGAAACTAGCATCAGAGTGAACAGGCAACCTACAGAATGGGAGAAAATTTCTGCAATCTACCCATCTGACAAAGGTCTAATATCCAGAATCTACAAGGAACTTGAACACATTTACAAGAAAAAAATAACCCCATCAAAAAGTAGGCAAAGGATATAAACAGACACTTCTCAAAAGAAGACATTTATGTGGACAACAAACATTAAAAAAAGCTCAACATCACTGATCATTAGAGGAATTCAAATCAAAACCTCAGTGAGATACCATCTCACACCAGTCAAAATGGCAGTTATTAAACAGTCAGGAAACAATAGATGCTGGTAAGTTTTTGGAGAAATAGGAACACTTTACACTGATGGTGGGAGTGTAAATCAGTTCAACCATTGTGGAAGACATTTGTTTCACAAGTGTGGTGATTCCTCAAGGATCTATAACCAGAAATACCATTTGACCCAGCAATCCCATTACTGGGTATATACCCAGAGGAATATAAATCATTCTACTATAAAGACACTTGTACACATATGTTTATTACAGCACTCTTTACAATAGCAAAGACATGGAACCAACCAAAATGCTCATCAATGATAGACTGAATTAAAAAAATGTGGTACATATATGCCATGGAATAATGTGCAGCCATTAAAGGAATGAGATCCTATAATTCCAGCACTTTGGGTATGTACTCAAAAGATTATAAAATATACATGTGCATGTGTCTTTATAATTTATAAACCCCCACATGCATTAGGGGATTTATAATTTATAAAGACACATGCACACATATGTTTCTTGCACCACTGTTCACAGTAGCAAAGACTTGGAACCAACCCAAATGCCCACCAATTTTATACTAGATAAAGAAAATGTGGCACATATACACCATGGAATACTATGCAGTCATAAAAAAGAATGAGATCATGTCCTTTACAGGGACATGGATGAAGCTGGAAGTCGTCATTCTCAGCAAACTAAGACAGGAACTGATATCATATTTTAATATATAAAGAATAAAAATAAAACAAATCCCAGGTACCTAGCACAAATCTGAATATTTCCAGTACACTGGAAGACATGAATGTGCCCCAAACCCATTCTCCAACTGAGAAAGAGCCAATGTCCTGATTGTTGTGTTTATTATATATTTTTAAAAGAGTTTAGCACATATGTAGTGTATTTCCAGGCAGCAGATTGTTTAATTTTGCATGTTTGAATTGCATGTTAATTTTGTGATTAATTTGATTCTTATTACATCCTTGATATTCATCCATTCTTTTTGTAGTCGTAGTTCAATCATTTTTATTGCTGTATAGCATTCTTTTGTATGACTATCTCATATTTAACGTATGTAGGTAGTTTTTCAATATATATTTACTTAAAGTAGACATGCAATTTTGTATTCTGTTCTTATTGACCAATCTTAGAATCAATACTATGATCTATATTAAACCATTATTTTAAGCCTTGTTTCTGTTTGATATATAATAATTTACCAAAATTACTGTAATTACTCTGTAATTTCCAAATGGTTTTCTGTTTTCATCATTAGAATAATACTAAGATAAGCATATTTCTTTTTCAATTTAGCATTTCACACATTTTCTTAGAAGAAATTACAGAATAAAGTGCATTAGCATCCTTATCCTCATTGCCCTCATAGCCTCTCAGTGTCTACCTGATGTCAAGGACGTTTTATTTTACAATAATACTTCATTTGATTTTAAAGTATATTGATCTATTTGAAAATCACTAACATTTCTAAGTATTTTCTATCAATATTAGATATATATACTTTTATATTTTTCAAAAATTGAGATCTTATATGTAAATTCATTTTACTGTAATGACTTTTTGTCAAGTCATTAAAAAGTCTTCAAACATTCCTTTCAATGGCAGCATAATATTCCCTACTAGATAAGCAATGTAATATAGTCAGCTGCTTACCTATGGCTGGATATCTATATTGTTTCTTAGTTGCTGTTATTGTAAATACATTTAATTTACCCAATCAAAAGTAGGACAATTTGTCAAATGATGTTGTCAGTTTTATGATCATATTTTTTTACCAAATGTCTTATCAATTGTAATATCAATTTCTAATTATATTAGCAATGCACAGGAATGCTGGTTTCACAGTGCCCATTTTGCTAAGATCTGGGTTCACTGCAACCTCTGCCTCCTGGGCTCAAGCTATCCTCCTACTTCAGCCTCCTGAGTAGCTGGGACTACAGGAGTGTGCCATCATGCTTGTCTGACTTTGTAGTTTTTGTAGAGACTAGGTTTTTCAATTTTGCTCAGGCTGTTCTTAAACTCCTGGGCTCAAGTTATCCACCTGCTTCAGCCTCCCAAAGTGCTGAAATTACAGGCCTGAGCCACCACATCCACCCTTGTTTTTACTTTTAATGGATGTCTTCATTGGTAATTGGTAAACCTAGTACTTCATTGATTTAATATGTGTGAGTGTTTGTGCATGTATGTAGGTATGCATGTATTAAATAAGAATGGTAATGATTTTCCCCATTATTTTCTTTAGTCATTTCCTAGGTATTTTAACGCCTCCTTAAGTTTCTTCTAGTGTGTCTTCTTGTATTATAGACAATTGAATACTAAAAATTACATTTCACAGATACTCATATAGCCAAGAGTAGTGGATTTCATTTAACTACCTAAAATCAGATATGGTAGCTCAAGTTTAGAATATGGAAGTGAGGCAAAGGTCCCCTCTTTGTTGCTTCTGCTGGTATGAATCTAACAGAGACATTGAATTTTTCCACAGCAGTCTTTTTCCATTCCATATCAAGAGGCGAGGAACAGGGTGTCTCTCCCCTCCTCCTCTTTTTTATTTAATTTAATTAATTTATTTACTTCTGCCAGTTAGGGACTATCAGATGTGACTTAACTCTGTATCTAATAGTTGTGATGTAAGCTTTCTAATCCCTGGATCTCAGCTAAATGGTATGTTTTTGAAGTAAACATTTTCATTTGTGGCTTCCTGATGCCCTAGCTTCTGAGTATAGTAGATGTTTCAGCTTTCAGCCAAGTTAGTTTAATGGTGTTTGGAGGAATGTTTCAAGGACCCAGTCTAGAAGTTAATGGTCCAGGTTTTTTAATGGTTTTGTAGGCACCTGTTTGCATTAAACCCCTTTCTGCTTCAAATAGCTGGAATGATTTCTGATGAGTATTAATGTACCCCAGGTGATATACTACATCAGGGATGATTGAATAATATTCAATTCTGATCTTACGTTTTTCCTCCAATGTGTGTATGTATGTATGTATGCGTATCTGCATGTGTATGTTTGTATGTGTGTGTGTGTGTGTGTGTGAGATTATATTTCCCAAGTGGCATTCAGATCAATTTTAAAAATGCTACATACACACACTACAAATACACACATGCACCCTCACACAAAACTTCTTTTATCGTGAGGCTTCAAACTCAGTACCCTCAATTATCCAGAAGGCCTAGGAACATCAGACCTGTTACCTTCACATTCCCAGCATTTAATACAAAATCCGAAATACAAATAAAAAATGTAAACAAAGTACAAAAATGAATACATTTTAACATAGTTTAGCCTCTTGGGTTCTCCATTTTAAACTATATATTCTACAAGTAACTCTAAGCATTTAGACGTAAAATTCTAACTCTAAGCATTTAGACGTAAAATTCTAACACATTTCGTGATCTAATTTCACAGTCCTCAGTAAGCACATAACCAGAGAGTAGAAGAGATGGCAGGATTGTGACCAGAGAGAGAGGACTGACAGTCCTCAGTAAGCACGTAACCAGAGAGTAGAAGAGATGGCACAATTGTGACCAGAGAGAGAGGACTGACTGATTGTGACCAGAGAGAGAGAGACTGACTGACTGTCACTATGACAAAGGTAAAGACAAACTGGACACTGTAAAAAGCAGTCATCATAAAATTAAAAATAATGGTGTTTGGGGAAAATTTAAAGACCAACAGTTCCCACTAGGACCATTTTAACCAGAGCTATTCTACTATACCTGATTATCAAGACCCCAGGAAAAGACCTTAACTAATTGTGCAAAATATTAAGTTATGAAAGTCATTTTTAAAATCCTTATTACCATATTTAATTAAAACAAGTTATTCTGGCTTATTTTAAAAATAAAACAATGATATATCTAAGAGATTAGAAAATGTTTGATAATATTATTAAATGTTTGATATTTAATTAGCATCGCTTCAGTTACTTGAATATTAAATCATGAAGTGAATTCACTCCCCAGTGATCCTGGATAAAGTGAAGCCTCACTATACATGGATTTCCTCACTATACAAGCAACACACCTATTATGAGGAGTAGCATATTGGTTCAAATAAGAGGAAATCTGATCAACTAATCATTCCAGCTCATTAGCACAAAAACACACTTTAGGGAATTAAGGAAAGCATCTTCCTAGAAATCTTCCTCAACATATGTTTCCCTAAAATCAATAAATTTAGTGACTCTACAGCCTGGTTAGTTTCTCATTTATATTATCACAAAAGAAAAATACTTATTTTGAGAAAAACGGACTGTATATATTTGCAGGCAAACTTCGCCTGATGAAGTCTCATGTTATGACTGATGTTGTTGCTGCTAATAAATACTTAAAATCCTATTCTGAAGTGGTAGCTGCTGGCAAAATGTTTGATTTTAACAACATACTTTTGCATGACCTGCCATCACTTCCCAAGTTGAAGCCAGTCCTGCAGCGACAGGTCCGAGTTTTGTAACTGCTGCTGAGTAGACAGATGTGTGAACAGCCCCCTGGCATTCCATATGGATCCACTTCACATGCATGGCTTCTGACTACAACAAATAAAATACAGCATGTGTGAAATTCAAGTTCAAAGGCAAGACAACTATGTCCATCAGTATGTCAAAAATTTTTGTAGTGTTAAAAAGGAATCTTAGCAAAATTTTGTATACTCAACTATTTAGTACCATAACTGAACACAAAAGAGGTTAAACCCCATAGAGGAAGATAGGGATTTGACAAAATCCTCCTAAGTGAGCATTTAAAAAAACAATTCTAAGAAATAAAATCTGTTTATACTAATTTAAACTCTTCACAGGTGAGCAAAATAAAAGTAACATGACTTTTGGTACATGCTTTTTGTCCTTTTTTAAAATACCAATTTCTAAAATGAATATAAAGATCCATAAAAATAATCCCAGGTTAGGTAGTTAAGTAGAAAGGATTTCCTTTGAAACAATTCATCATATGGGCACCTAACCTAGAAGAAATGTGATTGTGTGATTATGTATACTCTGCTGAGAAGTGCTGAGGCAAAATATTGAAAAAAATTTTAAGTCTGTTGTCATTTTGAGACTCCTACCACAAAATAAAATGTGTGTGTGTGTGTGTGCGTGTGTGTGTGTGTGTGTGTGTGTGTGTGTGTGTGTAGTTGTCAAATGGTGGAGGCTGAGTATATACAGAAATTGAGGAGCAGAAGAATATTTCATGAGCATAAGAACCTAAGAACCAGTAAACAAAAAAAGTAAGAAAAGTACTAAATGGAGAGCAAGAGAAAAGAAAGATGAATCAAAGTGAAAAATATAATCAGAATAATGTAAGATTTTATGTATTGTAATTACGTTTCTTTTAGCTCGCCCACTTGTTCGAAATGGTGATGAATACCATGGCAATATTCTCTTTATAATAAAACTACTATGCTTTTAAAACTTATGCTTATTCTCTTTGTATTCTTCATTCTGTAAATGGAAAGATGAGTGAAATGCAATTTTACCTATTTTTTCTCTGCCAAAAGTGTTGTTTTTATTTTCTAATCTCACTCAACTTATATGATAGATCACATCCCCTTTCATCTAATCACCAGCTCTCCACTTTCTCACTTTCATCATTACTTTTGCTTTTTCCGTTGGATCATGCCCATTAACATACAAATGTTATTTCTACATCTAATAAAAAAAACCTTTTAACCCAGATTCCCACAACAGTCCTTCTTTCAACTAGCTCTCCATTTCTCCGCTGTAACTTACATCTACACTATGCAAAGTTACCAATGATCATTTTCTACAAGCCTTTTCCTTTCTCTCTCTCTCCAACCCATTCTACTAAGGTATTCACTTCATCTTGAAACTGCCTTGTCAGATTCCAATGAGCTTCATGCTGCTAAATCCAACAGTCAATTGGATTTAAGAAGGGTCATCTCAGTCTCCTCTTTTGTTTTTTCCTATTGTTTTTGCCTTATTGTTGGAGTATACCAGGGCCCATTATTTGGAATCTTATTCCTCCATTTGTATTTACTTCCTTGGTATTCACATCCATCATCATGGTTTTAAATGTCACCTATCTGCCAATGACTCTCACATTGGTATCTCAAGCCTGGACTTCTCCCTTCAACTCCAGAGTTGTACATTTAAATATCCCCTTAATATTTTCACTTTAATTTATAATAAACATATAAAACAACTCATGAAAATTAAACTTACTGTCTTTGTCCTAAACCCACCCCATGCTTAGTTTCCCCATCTAAAAAATAAATTATTCCAAAGGCTCTAGCTAGTCCATTGTCATTATCCTTGATTCTCTTTCCATTTATACTCCAAATATAATGTATCAGAAAATTCTGTTGGCTCATATTTGTCTATATTCTGAATTTCACTACTTCTCCCCACTTTCACTACTGCCATCTTGATCCAATCTATTATCCTCTGTAACCCTCCATCCTTCTCCTCCTCACTACCTATTATCAACAGAGTAGCCATATTGATTCTTTAAAAAGGTTAGTCATACCATATAATTTTTCTCTTTAATGCTTTCTAAGGACTTTCTATCTCACTAAAAGTATAAACACAAGTTTTTTATAATAGTCTGCAGAGCCCTACTTGTTATGGTCCTCCTTTGTTTCTTCAGCCTCATTTCCTACCTCTCTTTTCCTCATTCATTCTGCTTTAGAGACATAGGTATCCTTGCCACTCCTTGAATATTTTAGACATGCTCTTTCCTCATGGCCTTTGTGCTTGTTCATCCCACCATCTGCAATGTTGTTGCCCAGATAGCCCTGACATGGTTTGTCTGCATCCTCACCCAAATCTTATCTTGAATTCCCACATGTTGTGGGAGGGATCTAGTGGGAGGTATTGCATCATGGGGGCAGGTCTTACCCATGTTATTCTCGTGACAGCAAGTAAGTCTCATGAGATCTGATGGTTTTAAAAAGGGGAGTTTCCCTGCACAAGCTGTCTGCCTGCTGCCATCCATGTAGGATGTGACTTGCTCCTTCTCGCCTTCTGCCATGATTGTGAAGCTTCCCCAGCCACATGTAACTGTAAGTTCAATTAAACTTCTTTCTTTTGTAAGTTGCCCAGTCTTGGGTATGTCTTTATCAGCAATGTGAAAATGGACTAATACAACCAATCCCCATGCCTTTCTCCTTCAAATACCTCAAGTCATCATTAAATGCCATCTTTTCAATGGAACTTCTTCTGACTATTCCATATAAAATTGAAGACTGCTCCCATCCCTGACACTCTTTATCCTCCTTACCTTGTTTATTTTCTCTATGACACTTATTATCTTCCAATATTATACATAATTTACTTAGTTATTTTGTATTATAGCTTCTCCACTGGAGTGCAAACCCATAAAGGCAAGAATATTTTGTCTATTCACTGCTGTATTTGCAATATACATAGAATAGCTCCCAGAACATAGTAGATTGTCTGTGAAAAATTGATGAATGAATAAATCCTAATATTAAACTCTAATAAGGCTACAGAATTTAAAATTTGAATCTGTTGCAAACATATTTGTGACAATGTACAGCCATGATTAGGTATATGCTAATGCTTAAATAATTATAGACTAGTTTTAATTTGAAATGTAAGTATAAAATATAACAAAAATGTTGGCTGGTGATTTATTTATATTTTCTTATTTTATGTATGATTGAACCTAAATTGTATTGATGAACAGCACCACTAATCTCCTAAAGAAATAACTGGTTTGTTTTTCTGAGAAAAACTGCAGCCTTCTCATTAAAAATTACTTTTTAATGAACAGGTGCTAAAGAACAATTGAAATGTTAAATTAGGAGAACCCAATGATTATAACAAACACTGGAGAGAAATTGCAAGGCAGTCACCTGGTTTTAAATATGTCCACCAAAATGACACCAAAAAAGGAAAAAAAAAATAACCTTAGTATCTGGGTTTCCTGTCTGCATACATCACAACTGAAAGCCCCTCCTGAATCTAAATCTAGCTATCATTTCAATTCTATTGTAGAAACGATTCACTAGGAACTGAACACTTTGTCATTTAGACTTGTGAAGGGAGCTCTATTCCATTTAACAAGCAGACATGCCCACTTTTGCTGTCAAAGCAGAGAATTTATGACTCACTCACTTCAACACCATACAAAACCACAAGGACTATATCCCCATTCAATCTACCATTAGGAAGGTTATTAAGAAGTCTGCCACTTACCTGTTGGTTGAGTTCTTTTTTGATAAATTCGGATTCCCCGAGCATTTTCCATTTTAATTAACGAGTGAATATCAGTGCCATTAAATCGGTTTATCCTTATAATATTATAGTTATCAGAATTGGTTGCGTACAAATAATCTTCAAACACAGTTATACCATAAAGATGTCTTACCTGTAAAGAGTGCAAAACATAACTATGATTTTTAGTTATACAGCTTTCAATTTGAAAGAAAAACTGATTGCAATTTACTAGTATGGAAAATGGCTACAGCGGGAGAACCACAAGGATATTATTTACTTTTTCTCAAAGAATTCAACATTTCACTGGTTAAAACTTTTCATCTAGAGAGAAAAACATTATGTAGTAGTGTTTAAAACAGTTCCAAATGTAGGGAGAGGATTTTATTTATGTGTCATTAAGACAGCATATTTAGTAGTTATTTTTTAAAGGCTTGTAAGAGCAAGACTTTCAAGCATATTCAATAATATGCCTATGATACTGTTATATATAATTTGAGATATTTTAGGGGGTTCTTGTTTATATAATAACAGATACGTAGAATCTGCAAAAACATAGCTTTGCCTATAAAAAGACTAATGAGAAAGCACCTCTGAAGATTTGTTTTATAAATTCAAAATCCAATTTTTTGGTCCCAAGCTATGTTTAGACTAGCACTTGCTCCAGCACAGAAAATAATACATAAAGAAATCACATATTTGCAATCATTGTAAATAAATATCAGCATTTCACTCAGAAATTGCATTATTTCTAAAGCCAATTTATAATGGGAAATGGAACTGTTTCTTTGAGAATTATGTTTATTGCTATCCATATACTTCGTTAACAGTCCAGCTCTTCTCTTTGGCAAAGGTATTGGGTTTATAAGGAGGAATGGACATCTTGAACTTAGAAAGTTTTCCCCTTAAGCAAAAGGAAGAATACATGTACTGGTTTTCTGATAAAAACGCACATGCTAGGCACGTTGCCTCTGGCTACTCCTTTATTTAATTTAAAATGGTGCTGTTCCAGGGTATAGTGAAGTTGCCAATTGATTTGCTGTAGAGATTTTGTTGAAAAAGCATCTGTCACTACTTTTGGCATTATATTATACACTTTTAATGCATAGATTTGCAGTTAAGAAAACTTGAAAAAGTATGTGTCGTTTGATTGTAAAAATACTTATAGAACAAAATCACAAAATGTTCTATTTTAACCAGAAAATCTGCCAGTTCTACAGTTTAAACAAAAACATTTGATTTATCTTCCTAGCATGTATGACTCATTACTTCTATTCCTGGTTTTCCTGTATGAGATGTGACTGAAAGAAGACTGACTTTACATGCTGTTCTTGGGTTTTATCTCATGTTTTCATGCTTATGTTGGATATAAAATATGAGAATTATTAGAGAGAATTATTCTATGTTGTAATCTAAATAGTTCTTTTCTATGTACGTGTTACTCCACAGTATGTGCATGTATTGTACTTATGTGTGGGTGCAGGCATGTATGTATTTACTAAGATAATTTTCTACCTGGCTGACATCAAATTTATTAAAAATATCTATGGCTCAATTTTGACTTGGGTAATACTTTTTTCCAACAAACATTACAAGCAAGCTCAAGACCCTTCCCCGCACCATTAATCTCATGCATGTTTTGCTCAATGTTTGGGGCCATCAACCTGGGAGCCTGTGGTGATAGGACATCAACATTGTCGTCTACATAACTGCCAATTTATAATCCAGGAGAACAATCTTGCTACCTAAGAGGCAATTAGTTAAGGTGGAAAATATATTTATCCAGTAAAGATAAAATTCACTCACTGCCTCCCTATCTTCCTTCAGAAAAGACTGTTTCCCCTAAAATAAACATCTCTGTTAATTACCCCCCCCAGCAGAGGTAGGAGAGGCATGGAGCAGTAGGTAAACCATTTTGCCTTCAGCCCCAATACTTCAAAAACTGTATCCGTGTTGGATTATGGAGTGGCAGACTTAGCATATGTTTAGGGAACGAGCAAACCACAGGCAATAGACATGGAGACAAAAGAATATTTAAAAACTTTAGACTTTCAAAACTTTTTAAAGTAGTCATGCAAAAAATTATTTGAACTCCTTATCTGTGTAACAAGGTTTAATTTTTTTTATTGCAAATAAGAGAAGGGCCATCATAATCATCTCAGAGATCATGTCCTCTAAGGTCATAACTAAGAGCTTTGAAAGGAATCAAGATTTTGGGGCCAGTTGAAGGTGAGAGAGAAAGCACTGGCCCACCTTTAATATTGAACAGGTTTCCCCCTCACTACCATCCCAAATAGATTACTGCATCTCTTTATCTGTCAAGTAAGGAGAAAGGATTTCATTTTAAAAGCTGATTAGAAAGTAAAAGTAACTTTAAAGGATAATTACAGAATATACCTGTCTTGCATTGCAAAAGAATCCAAGATTCACATATTTCAGCTCCATAGACTAAGAATCTCACATAAGTTCAATCAGTGAGATAAAATCAGATTTTTAAAAGTATTCTAGTAAATAAGGCTGATTTCTACTTAGATATATGTTTTAGGCATTCACTGAGTGTTATTTGCAAAAATGTTGTAATTCATCAAAGTAAAAAGTAACACATTTAGGAAGAATTTTGACCTTCCTGACTTTCACAGAATGGTTTTTTAAGGAAGTGCTTGAATACATCAAAAGTCAAAATTTAATCAAACCTATTAAAATAATAAAGATACTTTTGTGAACAGGCATTTGCTTTTGTTAGCCAAATATCTCCAATGCCACATGGGTCAGATGATAGTTCAGCTCCTCATGAATGAACTACTTAAATTAGATTTTAGTAAACAAGCCATAACATCTGACTTATTTTAGTACTTTTCTTGCTAATATAGCATTTCTGTCTTTTTTGTTTTGTATTTGTTTACTTGTTTGTTTTCTCTGTTTTTAATAGAAGGGAGAAAGAGCAAGAAAAGCATCTCCAATCATGTGGAAATATCACAGTATCACTGTGAAAAGAACATTCTCCAAAATAGGAAAAATACTATAATTTTTATGACTCATTGCAGCTCGACTTCACAAGAAATTTTCAATATTGTAAATTTTGATATTCTTTTCAGTATTATTTTCATTTTATTACCCTTAGGAGCGTTTTCTAACAAAATTGTACTTACTTGTCTGCCTTGAATGATCGTGTATCTATTTTTTCCTTGATAGTCCACTACTCCCACATAGTTCAAGTAAAGATCTACCCAGTAAACCAATTTGTTGACCAGGTCTAGTGCCAGTGCAGCTGGCTGCTCTGTCTTTGAATCAATTATCCTTGTTCTGTTCATCCCATCCATGTCACATCTCTCCACTTTGGCGACATTCCCGTAGTCAGTAAAGAAAAGTTTTCTGTTGAAAGAAAACTAAATGTTAAAGTGGAGGGGGGGGGAAGGGAAGCACATTTGATGGAGCCATCTGTAAAAAACAGAACTTTTCCTTCTAATTTATTTCAGTGATTACATCTGTTAGCTTCCCATAACCATTTCCATATAATATCACTCATAAACAGAGAAATCTGCTAATGAATATTGCAGGGCATAAGGGAGCAGGTTAACCAACAACTGTAAAATTTCCCCAAAACGAATGATTATAGTGGGTTTATATTTGTATTAGGAGAAATGTTTCTTTAAGCCTCATAGAGCTGATGCAGATCGACCACATTCAATGTAAGCTTCAGAAGTGAGCCAAGTCACCAGGCCAGGGCACGTGAGCTATCAGCCTTTATCTTCAACCTGCTTCTCAAAATGCTTGGTAATGTTTGTCTGCTATAAAAGTTATTATGTGGAGCTCGATGCTATGAGTGGTAGAGAATAGCAAACCTGGAATGGAATTAAGCAGATGGAAAAGCAAAGGTGCTATTTGTAGCAACAGAAATAAAACATAAATAATCAATCCACCACCCAAACTTATCCCAGTTTCTCCCAAATATTCCCAAATCACAAAACTTCATTTAAAAAGTGTAGGTCATTTCTCCTCATTTTTTCTTAATATTTATTTTGGAGAAAAGGCTGAAAAGTAATGTTGAGCTCTGGGACAACAAATTCTTTCATGCAGCACTAATGGTGTCTTTCAAAGCTTTAAATGTAACTCCAACACTTCAGTGTCTACTATTTGATTAGTATTCACTGTGTTTAGTAAACACAAATCAATTTTAATTAACCTGACAATATGTAACAAGATTACCCACTCAGGAGACTGAATTACATTTGTAAATAGAAGAACATCTTGCCTTGACTTAAATACAATCTCAAGAATAATCCGATTTACAGTGACTGAGTAATATTAAGATTACCTAGAGTATAGAATATTTAATTTTACAAACTTGGTGAATTAGTTTTTAGTTATTTTTCTCAACATTCTTGCATTATCTAACAGTATGGGGTATCTTTCAAGCTTAAACATATTATTTAAACTTTAATTTTAATTTAGCTCTTTCTGCTGTGGGAGACATTGACTAATTTTAAACATTAGTGCTTACTATTGGTAATAGTACAAGCCAGATTTTATTATAAGCATATATTTCCCCAAATGTTCTTGAAAGATCAGTTTATCATAAGTTAAAAAATGATTTTGTCAAGTGATTTCTAGTTAGGTGAAGATCTTTCTATTCTAGTGAAAAATAAATAAAAGAGCATATCCTGCAGTTTCATTGTCATGCTAAATGATCAAATCATTGCTTGGCAGGCACACATTCCCTCTTCTCTCTCTCTCTTCCTGCTTCCATCCTGCACCTGTTTTCTTCACTTATAAATCCATTTGTTCATAGCTATGCTGTTTCTATAAGGAGTACCCCGTTTCACTCTTTCTTGCTGTAGAACAGTGTTCATTATTCTTGTTACATGAAACTCTTTCTCATAACATCTCTCCTTTTTTCTTTTCTCACTGGTTCATTTCACAGAGTTGAAGAGGAACTGGTGTGCGGGTAGTTTGACTTTGGGCATGGAGAAATGGAGATTCTGGCTATCATGTGACACATAGAGACTCCGTTTAGATAGCACCATGAAGCAGGCTACTGCAACTGTCTACACGGTGCTGAAGGGGAAAGGTGAGTTTGAAGATCAAGCCTCCTCTAAAGTCATCTTGAGATGACTTAATTGGATGTGATCCCCGATCCCTGAAAAAAAGAGGAGTCTTAGACAAGAACCTTGGAGGCTTGCTATTAGAGAAATAAGAGTAAACGAGATCAGAGGTTAGCGGTAACACAAATGTTCATAGCATCTAAAAGACAAAAGTTTCAGGATGAAAAATGGAGTGGCTGACGGGTCAATCACTTTACAAAACAAGAAAGAAGAATATAGATTAAGAAAATGTCACTGAATCTGATATTCAGTAAAATAGTAGTAATTTTTGCTACTTCTGTTTGGGAAGTTTAGTTATGGAGGAAAAGTGAACCAGATGATGATGAAGGAGTTCAGAAAATGTAAATTATTCTTTCAAGAAAATTTTCATTGATTTTGGCCTTCTATTACAAGAATCATGTAATTCATTCTTACATTTTTTTCTAAGTCATGATAAAACTGATTGAGACAACTCTCTCTTTTTCTGCCTAGCATGGAAAAAAAAGTATGTAAATATATGACTGATGAAAATTGAACCTTCTCAGACTTCAGATTCCTATGATGAGCTCTGTTCACTTTTAACTTAAATGCAAAAAAAATTGAAGTGTTTTAAAAAATAATAGCAACGTGATCATAAAGTCACAATTATTGAGTACCTATAGTCACATGATTATATAAAATTTGTGTGATTGTTTTTAGCTGTGTTTAATTTTAGCTTTAAATATCCTGTTACAGTTTTCTCTATTTCATTCCCAGGGCATTCTTTAGTGGAGGCATGGCTGTATTATAATGCTAAACAGAAGCTAAGGTTTTAAAATATTTAAAAGTCAACTATGTCATTTGTGATATAAATGTTTTTGGGTTAAAAATCCCTCTCTTCTTTTCTATAAAATGTTTTTCCAAATCATAGAAAAGTAAATAGTGCTCTGCAAACTCCAAGATTCCATGGTTCCTTATGATTTCCCTGACAGAAAAAAGTTGCAGATTATTTGTATTTTACAGATGAACCAGGCTCAA
Source organism: Cacajao melanocephalus (assembly GCA_963573385.1). NCBI lineage: Eukaryota > Metazoa > Chordata > Mammalia > Primates > Pitheciidae > Cacajao > Cacajao melanocephalus. The sequence continues at coordinate 72,764 of CAUYLG010036420.1, forward strand.
AGCCCTTATAGTTAGTCATTGCCAGAGCCATAAATGTCACATCTTTTCGAAAAACTTGTTATTTGGAATTTCAAACTGACACAAAATTTTTAATTTTTAAGAGTAATAGAATGAATACCTATACCCTTCACCTGGCTTCACCAGTTGTTCACATTTTGTTCCACTGGCTACTTTACCCATTGAGCCACTTCAGAGTAAACTGCAGACATCATGACTCTTTATTCCTAAATACTTCAGCATCCATCTCTCAGTAAGGTTAAGAAGGACAAGGATATTGTCTTGCATAACCACAGTACATCTCTCATAACACTTTTAACAATGTGTGCAATGTATAGACCTTATTCAAAATTTGTCTTTTGACAGATAATATTCTTTATCAAACAATTTCTGATTTAGAATCTAATTCAACATCATACATTGTATTTAATCGTCTTTTCTCTCTCAACTCCTTTAATCTTGAGCAATTCTTCAGCTTTCCTTTGTTGTTCATGATGTTAATATTTCCAAAGAGAAGATAGGAGTTGTTTTGAAGAATATTCCAATTTGAAATTTGTCTGATTTTTCTCATAATTAGATGATGTTATGCCTTTTGAACTGAAATGCAGTGATTTTGCACTTCATTGTTACTACCCCTAGGGCTTAGAAACAGCGGGGAAGTCTATGATTCACCCCAAAAGTTACACAAAAAGGAATTACAATGGTGCTTTGGAATCCCATTTATTCCATCATGTCTGATGTTTTCTGAACACTTAACTCTCTTAACCTCCAAAGTCTCCAGTCTCTTTTTAAGCATCTCCTTTCACCAGGAACCAAGTATCCTATGCTGCCTGTAGTACAGCAGGATCCCCAGTTTAGCACTCTGCCTTTCAAACTCATGGTAGGTTGTAGAGACCAGTCCCAGTTCTGCCCTAGGCCCCAATCCATTAGGATTGCAATATTAATATTTTTTAAAAATCTCCTACCTGTGTTATCAACTTTTTTAAATTATGCAGCAAAAAACAGACAATAAATTGAGATTTCTATTCTCTTCTACAGTTATTTTTCAATGTCATTCTAGTTTCCACTAACAAAAATTAATATTAGAAGAAACCAATATTCCAACAACTGTCTCTATTTCTAAGATGTTTAACTTTCAGCTCACAAAGGAAAACATTTCTTTCAAATTTTCAGTTATTCATCCTGTTCCTTATTTTCATAATTCAGCTTCTCCAGTAAATAGAGTTTTATTGTTTTGGCATCATTAGCTCATCAGATGTGGGAAACTGTTTTCGTCTGACATCTTTCTGATTATATGAGCAGCCCTGTTTGACTACAGATATATAAGTTTTATACAGTTGAGGATAGTAAGAAACTTCAAGTATTATTGGTAAACTTGCCTAACATAAATCAAAAGTCACAAAGGGAGCTCTCATGGACAGTGACAGAGCACTGTGCTTACAGAGTTATGACTCCAATCATCCTTACACCTTAAAGCAAAGCAATTGTTACTCATACTGACATCTTAAAGCATGTATTTTTTTAGCTGATAAAAATAAGAATTACTTTTGCTGGTGATAACCATTTTAAATGATGCTTCTGTACTTTAACTCAAAAAAATCATAAGGGAATTTAAATACATCAAAGTTCTGTCCATGTCCTTTGACTGCAGTCAGTCCCTGTCCTTAATTCTTAAATGTGGGCTACAATTTACTGATGGAATTTAGAAACTTTCAAAAAGCTCTCAAAATGAAATGACTTACCATTCATTTTCACTTTTAAAAAAGTTAGGTTACACAACAAGATTTTTTGAAATGAAGTTAAAAAACAAGGTATTTTACATAACAAGATACAAAATGGGGACTAGTTAAGAGGAGAGTAAGATGAGAGTAGGGAGCCACATACTGTCAGATTTCAAAAATCATTGCTACGATTGGGGTCTGGCAAACTCTCCATGTTTATTAATTATGTGTTAATGAAGAAACTGCATTCTATTTTATTTCAGTAAAATAATACATATTTTCCTCACAAAGGTTTGCATTAGGAACTTCATTATTTTTCTTGTTTTTATAATAACTTAGTTGTATCCAGATAGCATCAATAGTAATACAACTTCATTTTTTATTCCATTGTACATTGTACAAAAATTAAACAAGAAAGTAATTTTTCACATTATATAGAGTAACTGAGGCATATTTAGAATTAAGGTAGGAATATTAAATATTTAGCACTGTAATTCTAAAATACAATTGCAAATCTCAAAGAGTAATGAGTCTTTGAAATAAGAAATTTAAATTCAAATTCTATTAGTTCCTGCTACTTAAAGCATGTGGATAAACAATTAAGCTATTTTGTCTGTCTAGCCAAGACTATTCAAGACAGTTATTTATTGATCTTTACTTGTTTGGGGATTTTGCTTTTGTTGTTTGAAAAATCTCTCTTGTTCTTGGTTTTCAGTTTATATATAAACACACAGAAATTAAACTTGACATATGGACTCCCACTGTCAGCTGGCTATTCTATATTCTGGAACCATTCTCACTAGTGATTCCTCCAAAAGTGCACATGTATTGGATATGTCAGGCAATGTGGCTGACCCATTCAACATCATTATTTACCTAAACTTGCCCCATTACTGTTTCTGAGAGGGGCAGCCCTATGTGCAATAGTGCAATACCATTCCTATCCTCCCTTTTCAGGGATACTTAGACCAAGAATGAAGATGGGATTCAAGTGAAACCAAATCATGGGCTGAGCGGAGTCCCTGGGACCCTTTCTCTCAATAATCTGAACCACAAAGTATGGGGTCCACCTGATGTGCAGCTGCTGTAAAATAGATAAGGTGAATTGGTAGTAACGGGGTGGGGTAAGAGAAAAAATATCGGAGCCTATGTATCAAAGTAAAGAGGCTGTGAGAGGCAAGAGGGAAGAAGCCATGTCTTCCTTGAGTGAGGAATTCTCTAAGCCCCAGGAAGTCCACCTTTATTTGCTGTCCTTAGGTCTGTGAACACAGATTACTTGATTCCTCTCAGGAAAGAAATAACTTTTTATTTGAGCTAACTTTAGTAAGTATCTATATTTGGAAGCCAAAATCCCATGACTAAAGCCTCGTATTTTTTAATGTTCTATTTTAAGATTCAGAGAATTGTGTTCTAAAGATTTTGAACAAGCTAACATTGAAGTGGTGTTATTGTCCAGGGTAAATATCCAAGGTTCATAGTCTCACACCAAGGGAATTGAGGATGCAGACATACAAGAAGTGGGTTTAGGAGTGGAGGGTTAGTAGGCAAAGAAAAAGAAAGGAGAATACCTCTCTCTGCTGCAAGAAAGAAGGGTGCTTGAATGGGACTTCTAGTCCACAGAAGAATGTACAGCATTTTATAGACAGGCTTGAAGAAGTGGTATCTGATTTACATAGGACCCAAAGATTGGTCGGACCAGGTGTGACATTTGCACAGTGCTAGTGGAAGCTGGCCACCCCACCCTAATGTTATTATGCAAATTGGGTCTTTGCTTGGCCAGCCCGTGTTGTCTGCTCCTAATGCACGCGTGGTTGGGAAGATAAAGGAAAGATGATGCTACCATTTTGAACATGCCTAGTCCCAGTAGCCTTTTCCTACTGGCAGAGTTGCCAGCATTCACTCATTCAAGCCTACAGCCTGCTTGTCTATGTCTGCAGCTTGATTTTACAGGCTGCTCATTGTTAGAAAAGAAAATGATTTGGGGCAGCTTTTCACTAAAGGGAAAACCTTACCAAGGACTTCCTTACCCTCACTATCGGCCTAAATAATTTCTTTTTAACTCCTGTATCAACATCATACTACTTCAGGAAATATTTTATATTAAAATTTTAACTCTAAATTAAGGACTTATTTTGTAATTTTCACATGTAAACCTCATAACCCATTTTGGCACTGGGTCAAAATGATATTTAAGAAGAAATATGATTTTGGCCTAAATTGAAAACATCTTAAATCTTTTCTGCAGTCTCTAGAGAAAATGTAAGAAAGAAGAATGTTAATAAGGAGGAGCAACTTAGAAAAATTATTTTTATCTCTTTTAAATTCAATATATTACTCGAACCAAGGATTTTCAAATGTCATTCCCTAATCAAGCTAGCTGAACTCTGGCAAATACAAACGTAGGCCATCCTTATCTCCACTTCACCCCAACACTGCCTCTCATTCACCTTTTTATTATGAAAACAAATTAGCCTTTTAGGTCTTTCTTTCAGCTTGCCTTTCATTTTCCATAATCTGAGAGCCAAGAGTTAGCTTGGCAAGTAAGAAACCTGACATTGTAAAAGTAGGGCACTAAAAATGTGGAGAAATAGAAAGATTTGCACATTTTTATTATTGATTTATTTTTTCTTTTTATCCATGTCACATAGGTATTTCATCAATGTCTAACGTAGTTTGAAACATGGTGGGAAAAAATGCTTAATCATCTCTTCTCCCTAGACTGTCATTGCCTGAGGTGGAGTCTAGGCTTTATCACCAAGAGAAAGGCTGTTACAACTTGATTTGTTTATGATCCATCACTACTTCCCCTTCCTTACTCCACGCTGCTATTCTCTTAACAAAAGAACCATTTGGTTTATGTTTACTTGCTCATTCCTGTCACCTATGGCTACACTTTACTGCAGCTGCCAAATCTAACTGCCTAAAAGATAATGACACATTGACCTAACATTTTGACTGCCAGGCATCCCTCATTCTTAGGCTATAATTGAAACTCTATAAACCCACCTCTGTCTTAGATAATATCAGGACTAAATCTTGCAGTGTTCTTACCCTTGTTTACACAAGTCTCTGCTTAAAGTGCTGGACAGGCTAATATTTTGTCCACTGATACAACCCAACATCCTCTCTTCCTACCTAAACCCTTCTGATCTGCACCCTGAAACTTTCACTCCATGATCAGACTCCACAATATCCTAAGATTATACTCTGACTGTTCCAGAATATTATGCTCAACTGGTAAAATCCACTGCTTCGTGACAGTCTCACAAACTGGTTGTATCACTGATAGCATCCATCCTTGAAGAATCATCTACAATCTTCTGATTCTTGTATATCATTTTTTTTTAATTTCAGTACCCAGGTTTCTGTCTTTTTAACTGCTGGAAACCTGGGAAGTCAGTATTCTGTAGACATTGAAAGCCTACAGGATAATTAATCCAAAATTTTATTGGTTGTTTCCTTGGCCTCCTCTGTGCCTATCATCTTTTATTTCCTGTACCCTTCAACCACAGATTCCCATAGTGAGAAACAGCATGCTGTTTGTCATCACCAGAAGTTATCTATCTCCCCAACCACACACAGAATCTCACTCTTCCACTTGACTGTACATTTACGATCGGTCTCAGGTACTCCCACTGCAACACTTTTGTACTTCATTGCGACTCTGTCCCCATTGACTCTCTCAACTCTCTCTCCAGCCTTCAACTTTTCTTTCTCATTTTTTCTCTACTGCCCCAGCCCTTTGATTCACTTCACCCCACATCTCTCAGCTCCAGAAGGATAGTCCTGCCTCTTTCTGTCTGCAGAAATTAGAGCACACAGAAAGGCAATCTTTGTTTTCTTACAGCCCCAGCTAAAACCTATCTATTTCTAGATCAATTATTTTTTCCTTTCCTCTTGTAAGACAGAAGCAAGCATCCTCTCTTTTTGTTTAGTCCAATGAGGGGCAGAAATATATACTCAGTCCATCTCTTGCTCAAAGACTTGGCTTCAGCAACTCTCCCCCTTCCTTCTGCATCTTCAACTTCTCCTTTTCTACTAAATGTCACATTCGGCATACAAATTGCTTTACTATTTATCATTGTAAAACCAATAAAATTTTTCTCTTAACCTTCAACCCCCCTCCACTTACAGTCCTTTATCTCCATGCTCCATTCACATCCAAACTTCTGCAAAGAGTTTTTCATACAAGCCGACTTCATTCCTCCCCTTAAGCACACTTCATCCCACATTGATACATCCTCCAACATTACCATTCCATTTTTTTAAAGAAGTTATGAATTATTTTTATGTGGTTAAATCACTGGACTTTTCGTAGCCTCCTTTTATGACCTCTCCTCAGCATCAGGCCAAATTCATCACTTTCTCCTTTTTGGCATTTTTTTTTTCTCTTAGCACTCTCCTGGTTTTCTTCCTACCTGACTTCTTTTCCTCAATTACTTTCTCCACCTCTTCTTTGTATATCAGGTCCAGAATTCTCATAATGGAGTACCTCAGGTTCAGTCTTAAAATATTTGAATTCTTTCATAGACAATCTTCAAAGTTTCTATGACTTTCACTAATATTACAATAATTGTCTAATATTCTAGTCTGTCACCTGAACTTCTAACTCATAAACGGAGTTATCTGTTTGATATTTTAGCTGAGATTCTTTTGGATACCTCAAATGTAACATACCTAGTATTAAATCCCTGCTGCTTCTCTCCAAATCTGTTCTTTCATTTTTCTTCATTGTGGCAAAAAAATGCCTCCTTCTACCCAATGGCTTATTCCAGAAACCAGGCATTCATCCTTCATATCTTCTACTGTATTCTCTGCGTCCAACTTATCACCACATCCTGACAATTATATCTTCAGTGTACATCTCAAATCTGTGTATTTATCTCTTTCTTTGCTCTTTTTCCTAAAGCAAGTACCTGTCATCTGCTGCTTGGGAATTTACACCTCATATCCTTTTCTTTTTTTTTTTTTTTGAGACAGAGTTTTGCTTTGTTGCCAGGCACCATCTCGGCTCACTGCAACCTCCGCGTCCCGGATTCAAGCAATTCTCCTGCCTCAGCCTCCCGAGTAGCTGGGACTACAGGTACACGCCACCACGCCCAGCTAACTTTTTTTGTATTTTTAGTAGAGACGGGGTTTCACCATGTTGGCCAGGATGGTCTCGATCTCTTGACCTCATGATCCACCCGCCTTGGCCTCCCAAAGTGCTGGGATTACAGGCTTGAGCCACCTCGCCTGGCTCATCTCCATTTCTTAAGCCATTTTTCTCATAGTAGCCAAAGAGACCACATTAACATGAAAAACGGATTACATGTTATAAACCTTCCTGTAACTGCTGAGAGAAATAGGAGTTAAACCTCACATTCCTAACATTACTAACAATGGTGAGCATCAGCTGGTTTCTGCATCTCTCTCCAGTTTCACCTAGTGGTGTATTTCCTCATTCTTAACACCTTGGACATCCAGTGGTGTTCTTCTCTATTTCTAGTACCTTGGCTGTCTTTCTCTTCTTTAAATAATCCAAGCATTTTCTCCCTCTCTGCACTTTGTATATATTTTCCCTTCACCAAAAATTAATGTCTGCTCTGCTTTTCTGATCTTGGCTTTAGTTTTCAACCTACATGTCAGTTCCCGTAAAAAATCCTTTCTGGTTTTCCAATATCAATTAGGTCTACCTGATATAATCTCATGGCATTCTGTATTTTCATAACACTGTTCCTAATTTTACTTGCATAAAATAGATACAAACATACAAAGTTTTTAAAATCTATTAAGTAGACTATAACCTCCAAGAGGCCACGTTAGCTTTATTCAGTATTATATGCTTAGAACTTAGCTGTATGTCTGGAAATACTAATTTCTCTTTCTCCATATCTATATACATATAGAAAATATATATTATACATGTATATAACACATATGTTACATATATATAATTTTTTTCATCTGGCCTGTGGCAGGCTCCTTATTAATTTCCTCATATTGGAATAATAAGATACATATAATTTCCTCATATTGGAAGTTAGATTGAAGGGTGAAAAATATGGATAAGGCCATTCTAGCACAGAAAATATACATTTTCCAGATTATCCAGCATAGTTCACTGGAATTATATTTCAGGCCTACGTTACTAACTAATAGTAAATTATTGCTTTGTTCACTTTGTTTCCATTGTTCTTTTTCGCATACAGTTCCCTTGGAGAACTTGTAAGGAGTAGTGATTAGTTCAGGGATAGATTTGAGTATGCCTGTATCTGGCCAATTTTCATCTTTAATGGCATTTCTTCAATATTCACTTCATTTTACCTATAGATGTCAGATTATAACAGAACTTGGAAGTATTCCTAAAAGGCTTAGACTAGCTCTCAAATTTAGCACAAGTTTTGCTTGTTTACGTTAAAGTAGGATATTTACATAAGCAACCTGAATTTTAAGAATATAATACCGTCCCCTGTGAGGAGGGTGGATTAAAAGTGTTGGGTAACTGGTTAGGGAGATATCAGTTTGGTAGTTATGCACTAATGTAGAAAGCAGAAATGGAAAAGAGGAGAGAGATTCAGAAAATATTTTGGAGTCTGAGTCAATAGGACTTCATATTTAAAACTGAATGGAGACAAGGAATTGAGTAGAGAGAGCAGCATTCCAATATAATATTAATTTTCACAAAATATATTTTTAACTTAGTGTGCCTTCATATTTTTCTCAGTAAGTCTTCTGTTTTATAAGATCTCAAGGTGTCATTCCATTTAACACAAAGAACGGAGTTCATGTTTTGGCATATTACTTTTCATGACCAAGGGCAGTACTATCTTAGGACTCCTTCAGGAACAGTTTGCAGAATACCAGCATTCAAAAGCCCATGCTCAATATACGTGATTCATGTGGAGCAGTAAAATATTTGATGAAATATATTAGAATTCAAAAGTTGCTCTTTGAGATGTACAGAGTTGTGTAACCTAACTTCTGCACTGAAGAAAGTCCTATCAATTTGTAAGGGCATTACTCTGAGCTGAAATAACACAGATGGCTGTCTCACAAGTGACTAAAGTAAGTATCCACGAAGTTGTGGAATACTGAACAAATCTGGTTCACTGCTATGCTAATTACCAGTTAGCTCAACTGTCAATTTCTATTTCAAATTCTTTCTAAATGGAGGAAAACAGTGTTGAACAATGAAAGGTTAACTACAGTACAGCTTTCTTTTATATTATTGTTTATATTTGTGTAGACATCTCATTTTGATGTTGGAACACATTGTGCAATATGATTGTGGTGATAAAATCATATGATTATATAGATTAAATCACACTGTAGAAAGATCAAGATTTCTTTGTTTAAAGCTCACTATCCTTGCTGCAAGGGACAGATGTACTTAGAAAAATGTAAGGCAAAAGTTCTGTAAAGCAATAATTTCTTTATGATGGTTTATCTAAATTTCTTTGTTTAGTTTTAGGCAGGAAGGTCATATCAAACTCAAGCTAAGTGTGGTTAAGACTAAAAAGGCCAAATGAAGCTGGTGAAGGGAAGCAACTGTCCTCACTCTGTTGGCAAAACATACATTTTGATAATTGCAGATGCTTCTAGACTAGGGTTTCTTGACCAGGATGAGCTTCAGCGGTTCCATCAACAACCAGCTGTGGAGGGCTGGGTTTGGAAGGTATGCCAGCAATTATATATTCCTACAGGTGCATTTTTCTGGCAAGAGGATTAATACTTGATAAGGTAAATGTTCATGCTGTAAAATAGTGATTCTTAAATTTTATTGTGCATAATAACCACCAGGAGAGCCTGCTGAAATCTGCAATTCCTATAATCACTGTGGTGGGAAATTTGGCAGTATCTAACAAAATTAAATATTCATTTACCATTTGATCCAGTAATTTTCATTTCTAAAATTCATCCTGAAGATGCATCTTAACAAATAAGAAACAACACATATACCAAGTTATTTACTGTAACCTTATCAATAATAGCAAAATATTGAAAAAAAATTTAACCAGCTCTTTCTTCCCTGGCTGTTTATTAATTTCTTCCCAGAAAACTAGATCCTAGGTTCTGAGACTACAACAGGGAATTATAAAACACCTGGTCTACACAGCTAGAGAAAATACAAAGCAAGACCATTGAGGATAAAGATGCTTTTGAATTTATGAATACTCAGGGATGACTGAGACAGGTAGCTCTGTAGATTGTTAATTCATAGGTGGATGCAATCTCTGGTAACAAGCTCTTGTTAGTCTCATAGTCAAAGAATTAAAAATAGTAGGCTATGCAATAATGGTAATTTTATCCCAATTTTTACAATTCATTATATGTAGTTTTTCAAAGAGAACAGATTGTTTCCATCACACTTGGATTAAAATTCTTCCTGTAAAGGTCTTAGATTATTGTTTGCTGCTCAGTCTTCATGTCTTTGCTTTCTCTAATAACAGATTCTGTGATATTCAGTTTATATGTTAATTTGGCGAGGTATAGTCCACAGTCACTCAAACACTAATCTAGGTGCTGTTTTGAAGGTATTTAGTATCTATAGTCAGATGCCTTAAAGTAGAAATGATGATCCTCTATACTTTGGTGGTCCTGATTTAATCAGTGGAAAGAATTTAAGAGCAGAACTATAATTTCCCTGAGGAAGAAGTTCTATCTGTAGATTACTGCATCAGCTCTTCCCCAAGAGTTCCAGCCTTCCCTTCCCGATTGCCTGCTCTACAGATTCCAGTCTAACTAGCCAGACTTCCAAGTGCCTAAGCCAATTTCTTATAAGAAATCTCCCTATATTTATGTATCTTACTAGCTCTGTTTCCCTGAATAGAACCTTAACTAATACAGTATCCAGAATTATTTAGGAAACCACTTCTCTGCCAGTCTCTGTCTACTTGATTTGGATAAAACTCCAATCTGAGTGAATCTCAGAATTTGAGGATTTTTTTTTTTCTGTAATGATTGGACCCAAATGAAATTTGAGCCATTAAACTTCCCCCTTTATTTTAAGCTTATTTGGATGAAGTTTTTTAACACAACTAAATACTTCTGATTTTATAAATTTACATGGCTGAGGCCAATGGTAACTGGAACACCTACCATCGCAACAAGAGAAACAGAAGTCAAATATTCTACTGTCAATAAATGTATTGAGGCCATTCTAAATGAACAGTATTATGTACCATGAACCTAGGAAGCAGTGTCTAACATTGGCATTATTTGTAAAATGGAAAATGCTACGGTTCAAAATTTCAGTTTGGAATATCTATCCAGTTCATCATTTTTTTTTCCTTAAGAAAAAAGTCCTTTCTTCTCACGCAGCATTTCGCTCCTGCAGCACGGTTTCCTTTACATGGCAGAATCTTCCACCACTTGTCCTAGCTAATTAGACCAGTGGTGAATGTCTAGCCCTGTGGCATCTAATACGTTAGTTGGACTGAGTCAATCAGCTTATTTGACTTAGGATTTTAAAACTGTGACACAGAAAGCTGGAAGTGGTTGATGGCTTGAACAGACATATAAAGTAAGGTCATTGGTCACTGTATCTGAGGCATGTTGAAGTGCAACACAAAAAGCCTGCCAAGAGGGAGAGAGAGAGACAGAGAGAAAGAGAAATGAAGCAAGCATGAAGCATGAAGAAAAAAGTGTTCCCTTTCTCTTTGCTCATATATAACCTTTGAATTGTTAAGGGAATGTGTTAAGGCCGTTTTTAACTAACCATATAATAATATAATAGTGGGTCTACCAACCAGAATTTACAAATGGTAAAGACTTCAAGTAATGCTGTCAATTAAAAAAAAATTGAATTCAAACTGTAGTATTAATTGTAGCAAATGAAAATAAACTCTGAGTTAATATTGCCCTCTATAGTACCATGATACATTTTGTCCACTTTGGATAGTGAGGTTATTAAATTATAATAGAGATCCACAGAGATAAAGTGTTTTGCCCAGGATCATGCAGATTAGTAATTACAGGATTTGGTTTAAAACTCCAGGTCTCTTAATGTATAGAAATGTACTATACTCAATTTCCTCTCAATATTTTCCTGTTCTTCCGTATAGTATCATGTACTTACAAAGCCACATTTTCTTATGTTCTATTTATATTGAATTTTAACTATCATTTGTAAGTATAAAAAAGAAAAAACAGTATTTAAGCTTCCTGCCTTTCTTTTCCAATGAGAAAGTAAGAGCTCTGGGAAAAGGAGTCAGTTGCCTCTATAGCACACAAAACATTTTCTGTATCTAATAAACACAAATGACAGCAATAACAACACTGCGCTTTTGAGTTTCTATTGAAGTACTGAGACCACTGGAATAACTGCAGGCAGAGCTCTAATGTGCTGAGAGACTGTGAAAGGTTAATTGATGCATGTGCATTATTCATCACTTTTCCTACATATGTAAATAAGGATGGTAGCACTCCTATGTAAAGTGCTACAGAATTGCTAACTGAAAGTGAGCACAACAGACTCACCAGCCTTTTTTTTTCCCTTCATATTCAGACAAATGTCTGGCCCTTAATGAACTTTTTTTTTTCTTTTTACGAGATGGAGTTTTGTTCTGTTGTCCAGGCTGGAGTGCAGTTGCACGATCTCGGCTCACTGCAACCTCCACCTCCCAGGTTCAAGTGATTTTCCTGCCTCAGCCTCCCGAGTAGCTGAGATTACAGGGGTGTGCCACCACGCCCAGCTAATTTTTGTATTTTTAGTAGAGGCAGGGTTTCACCATGTTGGTCAGGCTGGTCTTGAACTCCTGACCTCATGATCCTCCTGCCTCGGCCTCCCAAAGTGCTGGGATTACAGGCACGAGCCACCATGCCCAGCCACAAGCCTTTTCTATTTGAGCACACTACCATAATCCTGCAAGCAGTAATGCTCTAAATATCCTTAATCTTTAGTTTCCTTTCTTCCTTTCCGTCTCACTTTTCATCATTAGATACGATCAATTTTTCAAAGACAGCTCTATTTCAGTTAGGACTTACACCAGTCTGTATACAAATGGGCATAATCATTAATAAATAGTAGTTAATGTTACCACACTGGATTCAGGAAAGTTAATTTTATGAAGACTATGTAAAAACTCTGTCAAAGATGATCTCATTTATCATGAGGTATACTACTATGTTGGTGCAAAAGCAATTGCAGTTTTGACATTAAAAGTAAATCATTTGAATCCAGCATTAGTTTAAAGCAATTTGATGGCAGGGACTATAATCTTTGTGGGATAATGGTAAAGATATAAATCATGCCCAATTTTTAAAGGACCTGCTCAATACCTTTATGTCTGAATTTTCATGCCAAAATGTTCCACTAATTCGTGTCTAGTGTCAAAAGCAAATAGCTTGACAAAAATAGTTTATTTTAATATAAGCTATATGCTAAACAGAGCTCACCCTTTTGGAATCATGATCAGCTTACATTCAGTATATAAAACCCTATTGGAAAGCAAATAGATTGGGCACACAGAAATGGATAGGGAGGCTGAGCCTGGTGGCTCATGCCTGTAATCCCAGCATTTTGGGAAGCCAAGGCAAGCAGGTCTTCTGAGGTTGGGAGTTCAAGAACAGCCTGATCAACATGAAGAAACCCTGTCTCTATTAAAAACACAAAATTAGCCAGGTGTGGTGGCGCATGCTTGTAATCCCAGGTACTCAGGAGGCTGAAGCAGGAGAATTGCTTGAATTCTGGAGGTGGAGGTTGCAGTGAGCCAAGATTGCACCATTGCACTCCAGCCTGGACAACAGTGAAACTTGGTCTCACAAAAAAAAGAAAAAACAGAAAAAAGAAATTGATCGAGAAGCCCTAATGGTGGGAGGAAATGGAGAATAGACTTTTGGGGATCCTAGGTTTATTCCTCTCTGCCAGGCATTTGCTGTTCATGCCTTGATTTGTTTGCTTATGCTTTGGTGTTTTCCCTGAAATTCAAAGTTTTGCTGTCTGGTATTCCTAACTTTAGGTAGTTAGCAAAATCTTTCTGATTTTGTTTCCTAGTGACTGCTTCTGTTTTTTCTGTATCCTTAATTGCATAGTTTTGGTTCCAGCCTTGCGACCCTGTTTCTAGCTCAATATTATTTTGTTTTATAACCTGCTTTTCCTGTCTTAAAAATAAATAATATTCTGTTTCTGATTAACCTTGACATTACAATTTAAAACAACTCCTTGAACAAAGGTGGTAGCAGATGCAAAAGTAGCATGAGCTTCAGAGACAGCTATTCATTTATTCTTTCATTCATTAAATATTTATTGAGCATACATTTTGTTAGGCAGTGTACATGTTAGGCTTGGTAAAAGATGGCGCATACAAAAGACACAGTCAGATTGACCTGTGTTTCAATTTCAACTCTGTCTCTATTTCATTCTGAGGAAGTTAGTTACAGTAGTACCCCCATATCCTTGATTTCACTTTCGGAGATTTCGGTTATCTATGGTCAACTGCAGTCCACAGATATTGAATAGAAAATTATAGAAATAAACTTCATAAGTTTTAAATTGCACACCATTCTTAGCAGTGTGATAAAACTTCTGCCATCCTGCTCCTACCTGCCTGGGACGTGACACTTCCCTTTCTCCAGCATACCCACCCTGGATAGGCCACCCACCACTTAGTCCTCCGGGTAGCTGGAACCACAAGCGCACACCACCAAGCCTGGTTAATTTTGTAATTTTCTTGCAGAGATGGGTTTTCACCATGTTTTTTAGGCCAGTCATAAACTCCTGAGCTCAAGCAGTCCTCCTGTCTCGGCCTCCCAAAATGCTGGGATACCAGGCGTGAACCACGGCACCCACCATGGCACTTGCTTTGAGTATCTTGTTGATGCTCAAAATGTTTTGAAGTCTGGAACAGTTCAGGTCTCAGATTTTTGTATTAGGAATACTCAGTTTGAATCTACAGGGTTTGGTACTATCTGTGATTTTAAGGTATCTGCTGGGGGTCTTGGGCTGTATGCCCTGTGGATAAGGGGTGACCGCTACACTTAACTTCTGAGCCCCAGATTTTTCATTCATAAAATTAAAAAAAACAGTAATGCCTAAGTAAGAATGAGGTTGAATGAATTAAATGAAATGCAGTGTTTAGCATGTAGGAGGCACCCAACATGAGCATGGTTTCCCTCCTTCCTCTGTTATACACTTCGTGGTTCATAGTGTGATCTTTCTTGCAGAACTTTCTAGGTAAGATTTTGGAAATGGTGATAGGCAATATGAGTAATTTTATATATACAGGTTTCAAGAGATAGATGTCAGTTTACTGGAGGAATAAGAACTTGCCTCAAAAAAAAGGTAATTTATAGGGTGGGTAGTAGGTAGGGAAAAATAGCTTGGTGAGTCTCATTTTCATACTAAATTAGCTAATAAACTCTATTAATAGAAAATTTTAGGCTACAGAAGAAAAAGTGAGATACTGCTAAGAGGCATGGTAGAATTTTAATAAAACTAAGCTGTTTCTAGTAATACACAAGCACATTGCTGGGTACTGGTGATAAAAACTGAGAAAAGTCCATCTCCCTGCCACTAAGACTCTCACAATCTTTCACAGATTTGCTAGACAATAGCTATAAATTGCATCTGCTGAGAGCTCTTTGAGAAAATATAAATGGATTTTTCAAATAAAAGGTTACCAATAGATGTAATATTGTCAATGTTTTATAAAGATTTTAATGAAATTCTATATTAAAATTACCTATTTGTCTCAATAAAAATATGATCTAGTAATGACAAAGGAAAAAAAGATAAATGAATAGTTCTCTGTGTGAAATGAAAAAGAGAAAGTCTCTATAGCTCCATTCTAAGACAATTCTTATTTTACATTTGTATAAATAATTGAAATAGCACACTGAGAATGTCCAAGTTAGCAATGATACTAAGCTTTTACTAAAAGAGTAGTGAAATGCCAAGTCAATGTGCATAAACTGTAGGAAAATCTCAAGAGGCCATAGCTTGGCGGAAAAATGTCATATGAAGTTCAAATGAGCAGGTTTAAGGTGATGTATTTAGAAAAAGAATTCCAATGATTTGGATAGAAATCTGGGATCTGCTCTTATTATTTATTCAATTGGTCCACACAGATAATCTCATCTTGCTATCTTTATTTTTAAATGATTCTTTGAGATTTCAATCAGAATATATGATTCTCTGAGGACTCAGCCTAATGTGCTGCAGTGGCCAGGCAGGCCATAATCAAGAGGAGTATTAGAACAAAATGGAAAATATTATCTTATCCATGTAACTCTTACCACGGAGAATTGCAAGTGGGGTGCTATGTTTACTTCTAGTTATAGAGCTTTTAGAAAGTTGTAATAAACTTCACTGAAGGTTTTACCATAATCCAAGATCAGGTGTGGCAGTATGGGTAGAATATAGGGTATTACTGGGGCAGACCAGAGTGTTTTTCTTATATGTATGTTTTTCTTATATGTATTCAATGCAGTACAATGATTGCATTTTCTTATACGTATTCAATGCAATACAATGATTGGGTTTCTGAAAATGTAGGGACAAAGGTTAAAAATGACTATGAATAAAATCAATAAAACCATTGCATTTTAATAGGCACTACCAGGTACAACTCTTTGTGATCATCTTCCCATAACTACTGTTATGGGCATGGACCAAAGTGGCCATATTTTATATTGTATGATCCCACTCTGATCCTCCCCAACCAAGACCTTTGATCACAAGCAACCAATCAAGGATGTGCATTTGACCCAAAAATAACAGATATATGCCCTATGCATTAACTAATGACTCAAGCTAATCAAATTATTAATTTGGAGATCTTGAATCAGGGAGTCTCCAATTTTTAGAAGCAGGCGAAAGGTAGAATACAAGAATATTTTAATAAGCAAAACAGTTTCTATTAATAGCTTTAGTCTCCATGCACCTTTCACCTTCTTAAACTCTTGACTGTAAATTTCCTATATCTAAAATTATAATAAAAGTTTTATTACCATTGTTTGAGAAGTAGTATTCTAGCAATTAAACCAGTCTAAAGAAAACATAGAAAAGGCATTAAAATGTTAACTAAAACTTAACATATTTAGTATTTGGATTGTGGTAAAATGAATGGAGGTTAAATGAAGAAAAAGGGACAGGAATGATTTTAAAAAATTAGAACTTTGCCCAACATACAGTGCTAAATAAGACAGATAACGTTTTTACCTTACCCTAAGAGATGCAGCATAGCATAATGGTTAAAATTATGGGCTTAAGGCAAAAACTACTGTCATAGTTTGAATTTTTGTCCCCTCTGAAACTCATTTAAAATTTAATTACCAATGTGGCAATGATAAAAGGGGATGTCTTTGTGAGGTTATTGGGTCATAAGAGCTCTGCTTTCATAAGTGGATTAATCCATTCATAGATTAATGGATTAACAGGTTAATGGATTAATGGGTTATCACAGGAGTAGGACTGGTGGCTTTATTAGAAGAGAAAAAGAGACTAGAGATAGTGTCACAACCCCCTTACCATCTGATGCCCTGTGCCACCTCAGGACTCTGCTGAGAGTCCTCACTGGCAGGAGGGACCTCATCAGATTCACCCCTGACCTTGGACTTCAAAGCCTTCATTCAGAACTGTAAGAAATACATTTTGTTTCTCTATAACCAGTTTCAGGGATTCTATTATAAGCAACAGAAAATGAACTAAGACAACTATTTTTATTAAAAACCTGGTTCTAATATTTATCAGCTGTGAATAAATTACTTAACCTCTCTATGGTTCTATTATCTCATCTGCAAAATAGAGAAAATAACAATACTTTTATATGGTTGGTGTGAGGATTAAACAAGTAAATAGATAAGCAGTTTTTAGTAGAATACTTGGCATTTGAATAAAAATCTTAGCATTGAAAAAATATTTTTATGAAAAGCTGAAAATTTAAATAGATCTGTTCATGGATACCGGAATCTTAAATATCACAAGAAAAACTGGTGTGTAACTTTAAAAGAATTTTTTTTAATGGAAAATGATTGTACCTTCTGATACAGAATTGGTTAGAGGGTCCAAAAGTTTCACCCAGTATGGGCATTCCATTATCTTATGAGGAGTCTAGATATCCCAGATGAATTTCAGAAGAAGTAAAATGTTAAGGAAAGTTACTTAAAAGCATTTTATTGTACTGATAATGCATGTTAAATTGAAAGTGTATGTAATAAGCCAGAGAGAAATGGCAAACTCCTACCAAGTTATATTTGGTTGTTGTATGTTGTAGCACAATTTATATATATTTGTTGTGGTCCAGAAGGTGTGAAACTTAAAAGATTCCTTTTTGGGGGAGAAAATGTACCTATTTTTATTTTATCATTTATCATTCTGTGTGAGTCTTGTCTATAGATATCTTCTATTTCTTAACTAGATTAAAAGTTTCTTATGGAGTAGAGCCATGTTTTGTGTTTCTAACTTTTTTCCAAATATATGGTATTAAAAGTTTTCAAATCTTAAATTCAATGAATACCTTTTGTCTAGATTCACAAATTGTTAAAATGTTGCCCTAAGAGAGAAGGTAGGGAGAAGTAAAGTGGAGAGAAAGATAAATGGGATGGAGAGAGGGAGATAAAATATGTTTGTGTTGGTTATATACATATATAGACATACATTTTTTCCTGTTGAACCTTTTAAAATAAATTGCAAACATCATGATACTTCACTTCATGTGTCTCCTAAAGAATAGAACATTTTATAATGTAACCTGTTATAGACTGAATTGTATCTCTCTAAAATTCATGTGTTGAAATCTTAACTGTTAGCACCTCAGAATGTGACTGTTTTTGGAAATAGGAACTTTAAAGGAGCAGTAAGTTAAAATGAGGACATTAGTCTGCACACCAATCTAATTAGACTGATATCCTTGTGAGAAGAGGAAATGAAGACCCACAGAGAGGTATAAGGGATGCACACACTGAGAAAAGACCGTGTGAGGACATGGCGAAAAGGTGACCATCTGCCAGCCAAAGAGAGAGGCCTCAAAAAAACAAATCTGCTAACATCTTGATCTGAGACTACCAGCCTTCAGAACTATGACAAAATGAATTTCTGTTGTTTAAGCCGCCCAATATGTGGTAGTTTCTTACGGCAGACCTAGCAAACTACTACATAACCGTGTTACCATTATGACAACCACTACACTTAATATGGCTACAATAGTATTGCCCAATATACAGTCTATGCTCAAATTTGTCTTTTACTATAGTTTTTAATTGAAATTTTAACCAAGAATCACTCGTTGCAGTTGCTTTTTTATCTCCTTCAGCTATTTTAATCTGGAATACCTTCTCTACCATTCCTTGTAGACATTGACCTTCGAAGAAGTCCAGGCTAGATAAAATGCACAAGGATACAGAACTGTCTCTTTGTTTCCTTGTGGTTAGATTTGGGTTACATATTTTGACAATACTACATAGGCAATATTGGTAGTTTTCATGATATCATGCTGGAGGAAGCATCAGGTCTGCTTGTTCTCTAACTGGTGACACTAATTTTGATCACTTGCTTAACTAAGTATTTTCTAGATTTGTGTCTGTAAAGGTAACTTTCCCCTCTGTTAGTTAATAAGCCATCTGTGGGGTGATACTTTGAGACCATATGAACGTTCTCTATTTTTTAGAACATTTCACCCATTGATTTCAGCATTTATTAGTGTTTCTTGGCCGGATCAAATGCATATGTATTAACAATTGGAAGTAATGATTTCTACTTCTAAATTTCTTAGGAATTTATTGAAAGCATTATTTCCCAAAGAAGAGCTTTCCCTTGTGATTTCACTGTTTCTTTATTTACATTAATTTCACTTCTACTCAATGAGCCTTTTTCTATTAATGTGTCATAATCCATTACCATCATTATTCTTTTTGATGTGTAAATTGTTCAAAATTTGATCAATTAGAGTTCCTGGGCCTTTTAAGCTTTGGTTACATAACACAAGGCCCAATACAATAAGTATATATTTAAAAAGTAAAAAGAAAAATAAAAAAGTTTAACTGAATTGAACTAATCAGGTTATTTTAAGGAGGTTAGTATAATATTGTGTGTGAGTGTGTGTGTGTGTGTGTGTGTGTGTGTGTGTGTGTCAGTCAAGAACTAAAGAAAAGCAATACAAAGAAAAAGTCTGCTCAAATAGGCCATATGAACATCACCACATTGCTCAGTGGTCCTGCAAGGGGACCCCAACAATGAGTCAGCCCATTTGATTCAATACATTTCTTCATGCACAGACACCCTGAGAAGCCAGTCAGTGGAAGTTCCTTCAATACAAAGCAGAAGGGTATCAAACATATCAATCACCAGAAGATTGCTTATTGCTCTGCACACCAATGGTTCCACTGCTGCCAACAATACATAATACTTGTAGAAATGAGAAGGAACATAGTGGTGGCTGTTGAAGTGGGCTAGAAAAAAAAAGTGTTTGCAGAAAATAGGCATCCCACTTATATACCACTGATGGTAAATATAGGTCTGTGGTGGCAGAAATGTAGATTCATCAACCTGAGTTTCAGAGAAACAGAATGCGGACCTGAGTTTAGGAAACCAGGTGATTGTCTCCAAACTTTCATTCCTTGTAAATGGAATTTCTATTCATTCAGAAATATTAGTGGGTATGTGCTTGGTGCATTGTGCTGGTGCCTGGGACATACCGTACTAGAATGATGTTTATTACTTCTGATCTGTGGTCAGTCCTATGCTCCCTTTCTTCCCATTTCCCAGTCAGCCTATCAGACCTGGAGTAGAGAGCAGCAAGGGAAAACATGGAGGTCCCACCAAGACTTTCTGTCAGGAGGAAACATCTCTCTCTGCAGGTTAGAACTCCTAAAACAGATATATTCTATGTAATGGGTACTTTCAATATCTTAGTGCAAAATTTATAAGCATTTTAATGCAGATTGGGGCATATTTACCTACTTAAGGTTAATCGAACCTCCAAATATTCATATAGCACCTACTAGGAGACAGAAATATACAATAATTAAAAGCTAGATAGGTGAAAACAACACATAGTTCTGCCAGCAAGGAGGTCAGAGGGTAGTAAGAGATCGTTCATTCAGACAATTAGCACTCAAGATGAACATGGCTCTAGAGGGAAGATTCCTAACATCTGCTAGAGGAAATCCAGAAACACTTTACAGTTTGATGCTTAAGGGGAAATTTGAAGGGCAAGTAGGAGTTTGCCAGATCAATTTAGAAGGAGCTAGAGGCATCTGTGAAATCCAGAGAATGAGCATGCAGAGTTTCAGACACTAGTTTACAGAGCTGCCACTGTGGATGAGATGCTGAAGACTTTTACGCATATGCCTTATTTTTGACTGCTGCATCAATCTTTTGATAAATTAGACATAATTCTTAACCAAAGTGAAGCTAGAAGAAATGATTTATCCAAAATGAAATAATATGGAATAGAGCACCATTTAAATGTGGTTTTCTATTCTAAATCCAGTTATGTTTCTATTCCAACAAACTGCCTTCCTGGCAGGGGGAAGAAGGGTACAAGAAGGCGTTCTTTTTTCTGAATATGTTTACATAGAAGGGAATTTGGCATTAGGTAGCAGTGTTTGCATTTTGTTAGTTATACACAATAGAAATCCTAATATAATCCAGTAAGAAGTATTGGAAGAGACTCTTATTGCAAAATAGAAGGAGCAGCTTTATTGAACCCTTTCAAACCCTAAAAAGTGCAATAAAAACTTAAGGAAAACATATTGTTCTCAAGCCACAATTTTTTCGAAGTCCTGCTTGAAAATGAGGGCTTGAGACCTGGAGATAACCAGAGAAACACACCTGAAACTTGGCTGTGGCTGCTAAAAATTTTTCGTGTGTTAGTGGCCACAGGCAGATATTTATGATGGGGGTTGAGGCACTTACATTTCCTCCAGGAGGTCATACACCATAGGATGACTAATATCATTTTGCCTTTGTCAGTTGGCAACATTTATTGAGTGCCTACTCTGTGGAGAACACTATAATAGGTGCTGCTGGAAACTGCAAGGTAAATCGAAAACATGGTTTCTGTCCTTGTCTCAGGTAGTATCAGAAAGAGAAAACAGCACTAGGTGCTCCAAATGGAAAGATAAACTTATTGGTCCTTTAAATTGATGTCAAAATGGCTCAGGATATTATGGTCTGCCTTTGCAACTTATGCTAGAAGATAACACCCAAGGGCTGTGAGCAGCTTGATGCATAGCCCTCTGAGATAACATAAAAGGGATTTTTCTGGACCTTAAAAAAAATAAAAACAAACAAAAAGTCATACATGTTATATCTTTATCAGTATTATAAAGCTTTTTCATGACTTTTATAGACAGTCTCAGAGAAAATGGAGTAACATAAAAGACTTCCAACACTTTAAGCAACTACCTGGAAATATTCTTTCAACATCTGGTATCCTTAGAATGTTATGCAGCCATGTGTAGCCTAAAATCCATTATAGTTTGGATAGAAGATTAATAGCAACAATATACACAGCTACCCTTCAGGCACAGTGGGCTGTTATTTCTGGAGGCTAAAGTCTTAATATCGTTTTCTATGATTTCAATCCTCCTCTCTCAGTGCATGAGTTCACCTCATTTCACTATTAAATTCCATTCCTTTTCCACCTGGCAAAATTCATGTAATTGTTAGGACCAATTCCGAATATTCTAATTGCCAATATTTGGGAAATATATTCTTTTGTTATCTAGTTTGGTATCTGAGACCAATTTAATACTTAACAATGAAAATATACTATTTTGCATAGTATCTGAGAAAATGTAACATAAAGCTGTTCATGTAAATCGTTCCGAATCCAGAAAGATGAAAGGAGGAAATTGTGTTTAACATGCAATTATAAGCTTCCCATTATTTAAGTATTATTATGGTCTTATATTCTGAATTGGATCTAGGTATAGCATCTCCTCAATGCATTCCAGTATGTGTATGTATCTTAGTTTTGGGTTCCCCTAGAAGCAGACTCTGAGACAAGGATTAAGGTGTAAATTAGGAGTTAAAGGAAGACACCAGTAGGAGAGTGAAGTGAAACAAGGAAAGAAAGGCAGCCACTGAAGTGTGTGCTGTGAAACCAGCTACCACTGTGGGTAACTGGAATGTAATCCCACTGGAGAAACTTCAGGAATCTGAGTGAAAAACACATCTCTGAATTATCTCAGTCAAAGATTGAGGGAGTTGGGATATTTATATACTACCTTCCATCCAACATGGTAGAGGGAAGCTCTTAGGGTTAATTGTCTACCATGTCTGGGCTGCCACAAGGCAGCTAAAGAGCCTACAGCTGTAAGAGAAAGTGCTCCAGCAAAGAAGAATAGGTGCTGGCAGTTGGAAGTTGGATCAATGTTCACCAAAGAAGTCATAACAGCAAAGAGACCCTTTTGCAGTGTCTGCAAGAATATGATAGTGAAAAGGATTATATTATTCTAATCAGGATATCCTAAGGAAGAATTCAGAACAGGGATACAAATTAGGTGCCAAGTGTAATCAACTGGGAGTGTCCTCCTCCCCATTAGGGTCCTGTGTTGAAAGGCTCCCGAGTCCTTCTCCAGGGCCAACAGGATACACTTGATTAGTAATGTTGGCAAGGGGCCCAACAGGAAGGTAGTATTGGTTGATTTGCATATATGTGTCTCATCCTTTTTCTGAAAATCTCCTAAATTCATATGTGCTTAGTTTATCAAGAATAAATCTATCAATTTAGTGAATATAGAAAAATAGTAAAAACAAATGCAAAAACATTACTATGTCTAAATGCCTATAAATACTGCAAAGAAGCTAAAAACCTAAACAAATCTAGAAATTTTTATCCTTTCCTGTATTGAAAACCAGTCTGTAAACAGATTAAAAGTTTTGTGGGCTGGGCACGGTGGCTAACACCTGTAATCCCAGCACTTTGGGAGGTTGAGGATGGATCACCTGAGGTCAGGAGTTTGAGACCACTCTGGTCAACATGATGAAATCCTGTCTCTACTAAAAATACAAAAATTAGCTGGGCATGGTGGTGGGTGCCTGTAGTCCCAGCTACTCAGGAGGCTGAGGCAGGAGAATTGCTTAGGCCCAGGAGATGGAGGTTGCAGTGAGCCAAGATGGCACCACTGCACTCCAGCCTGGGTGACAGAGTAATACTCTGTATCAAAAAAAAAAAAAAAAAAAAGTTTTCTGAAGTTATAAACTTGAACTTCTTAAAAAAACCTATAGGCAATGAACTATTTCCTTGCTCTACTAAATTGTAGTTTATTATTACCAATAAGCTAGAACTGTGACAAGATGCTAGCTTTTTGAAAACCATCTTTGCTATAGAAATGTCAGAAGTCTTTATCCAATGATTTCAACATTCTACATTTCTCTTATGCAGATTTTATAGATTTTATGATTCCTGGCATAAAAGTAGGTTGAAATTCAACTTCTGTTTTATGCCAGGTTAGAACTCATTAAAGGCAAAGTGATCTACATGTCCATGAGAAGGAATTTAATCTACTTTAATGAAGTTCTTACTTTACTAAAACATTAAATGAAATGTTTTGAAGCTGCCTCTCAGTCACTTTTTTAAAAGTTCATTCAGTTTTTATTAGTATCTTGGGGTAGGAGGTGGAGTGAGCATATGCAGAATTATTCATGCCGTCATGATACATATTTGACTTATGAACTACTTGCACTGATAAGAAAATTTGACTGCAAATATTAAAGATGAAATGTAAGAAGAAATGATAAAAGGTTGTACTTCTAGTTGTTTCAATTGTATTTCTAGTTTCTGATAATAATAATTTTTAAATTTAAAAAAAAAGGCAAGTCAATCATGTCTAGAGGACACTAGTTAACTAGAGTTGCTGGATACATGAGGTTTAGTCAATTATCCATTCTCTTCTCAAAACAGGAATCTCAATTTGTTTGTGTTTCCCACACAATTAAGACGGAATAGAAAAGTATAAAGAAAGCTCACATAGAGAAAGCAAAGCCAGTAATGTAGGGATTTTTAGGCCATTTGAAAGACTTCAGCTTTTGCTCTGAATGAAAACAGAGAGCTATTGAAAGGTTTTGAGTAGAGAAGTGACACTTAAATAGATTAAACAGAAGTGATTTACTTACGTTTCAAAAGGATTGCTCTGGCTATTGTGATGAGAATAACAGGATAAGGGTGAGGTTAGGGAGACTAGTTAAGAGGCTATCAAAATAACATATATAGCAGGTCCTTAAATAATGTCCTTTTATTCAACATCATTTTGTTAAAATGCTAATGAGAAAAAAACATTGCTTCCCAGCTGGGGCTACTGACTGTGTGGCATTTGCACATCCTCTCCACGTGCACATCGATTTTCTCCTGGGACTCCAGTTTCCTCCCACATCCCAAAGTTGTGCATGTGAGGTGACTTGACATGTCTAAAGTACCCCAGTCTGAGTGAGTGTGGGTGTGTCTGAGTGCATCCTGTGAAAGGAAGGCAGCCGGTATAGGTTTGGGTCCTGCCTTGAGCCCTGAACTGCTGGGATAGGCTCCAGCCACCTGCAACCTTGAGCTGGAATAAGTAAGTCGGAAAATGAATGACACAATACAAATTATTGTAAAATAAAAATCTGTAAAGTCTCTGATAATCATACGTATATCAACAATAAACAATGAAAAACAAAAGTGCTCAGCAAGCCCACCATATTTGTGACTATTACTGGGCTGTGTGGTAGTAGGAGGTACTTCTTACAGTTTTCACTTTGCAAATATATATTATTTGATTTAACCCATCACTACCATCAATGACTGCTGCCACTCAATGAATCACCAAAAATTGGATAACTATCTTTTCATTAATTTTTCATAAATCTATGTATAGTTCATATTTATTTCAATATTTAATATGAGAAGTATTTAGAATATTTATAAGTTTGGTGATGTTTTTG
This sequence comes from Cacajao melanocephalus, assembly GCA_963573385.1. Taxonomy (NCBI): domain Eukaryota; kingdom Metazoa; phylum Chordata; class Mammalia; order Primates; family Pitheciidae; genus Cacajao; species Cacajao melanocephalus. The sequence continues at coordinate 98,327 of CAUYLG010036420.1, forward strand.
TGACCATAAATATGCTATGTGAACTCTTGCTTCTATCAATCAGCCTATGGCAATATTGGTTTTGTTATATGTCGATGTTTGGCTTAAAGTCATAATTTCCAAAAACCAATTGACAACAGTAAGTGCTGATTTACTGCTGGCAAAAAGATAATGATGGCTTCAACCAAAGAGTTACAGGTAATGTGAGTAAGCCATTGGACACTGTGTATTTTGAAGTTATGGTGGTCATAATTTGCTGATTTATTGGATGTCGTATGTAAGAATGAAAGGAATCAAGGATTTTGGCTTGACATCATGACGAAATGAGTTACTATTACTGAGCAGAGGAGTTCCAATTTGGACTTATTAAGTTTGTTATGCCTGTTAGATATTCAAATAGAAATGTTAACTATATGTTTGGATATACACATCTGAAGGTCAAGGAAGAGGTCCAGCTAGAAGATAAAATTAGGAAGTAATCAGCTGTAGCTGTTATTTAAAGTCATAAGACTAGATGGGTTTACCTAAAGATGCATGTAGACAGAAAAGAGTGACTGAAGGATGAACCTAAAAGATTTCACAGTTTGCTGGTCAGGGATATAATAAGAGTACAGCTAATGAGATAGAAACTGAGCCAGGATCAAGTGGGGTCCCTGAAGTCAAGTGAAGAAAGTCCTCAAGGAGGAGAGAGAATGATGAACTATGACGAATGTTCATTAGATTTCAAGTGTTCAAGATGTGAAGTAAAAATTAATTATTGTATTTAGACATATTCAGCTCATTGTTAACCTTGATAAGAGTAGTCACAGAGGAGAAGCAGTGGAGGAAAATAATGATTTTGTGGCTTAGGAGAGAACTGGATGGGAGAAACTGGCATTCAGTATAGATTATGTAATGAATATTTCTGTGACATGAAGAAGGAAAAAACAAAGAGGCTGGAAAGGCGGGGACTGTGGAGTCAAGATACTTTTTTTGTTAACACATTATGTGAAATTATGGCACACTAGTCATCTATGGGAATGATAAATAGAAATGAACAAATACGCAGTAACAGGAGATAGTTATATTTTTAAGTAGCCAGAGAGAATAGAGGGAAACTCATGGATAAAAGAAGAAGCTGGCTTTAGATAGGACCCTGGACAGTGTACTCAAGAGAACAGGAAGGAAAGCGAAATATTTTATGTTTAGTAGAGGTGGTTGCACCTGGAAGTCCTCATCTGTTACATGTATTTTCTCAATGAAATAATAGGGCAGGTCATCAAAGGAGAATAAAATGTGTCAAGGAGGTGAAGGATTGAGAAGGGATGGTGTAAAATAGCATAGTGTGGAAGGAACAACAGATTTGAAGAAAATACACAGAATTTCTGGGTTATAATACTGTACACTTGGAGAAGAGAGTTTAGGAATTTAAAATGGGAACAGTGAACATTCCTGTGTTTGCTTGCTGTTAGTTTGTGTGTCCCTTCCTCTGTTGGCAATTAACTGCCTGGTGTGCAAGCACAGAGCTGTGGAGAGTTAGAGTCAACCAAGTTTGCTGTCGTCTCAATAGAATAGGATAAAGAAAGATATACATAAGAGAGCTGAGAGTATGAGTAAAATAGATAAATTTGTGACTGAAAAAAAATCAATTTATCATTATTGTTATTATTATTTTTTGAGACAGAAAGTCACTCTGTCACCCAGAGTGACAGAGTGCACTCTGGAGTGCAGTGACACGATCTCGGATCACTGCAACCTCCACCCCAGGGGTTCAAGTGATTCTCTTGCCTCAGCCTCCCAAGTAGCTGGGATTACAGGTGCCCACCACCATGCCTGGCTAAATTTTTTTGTATTTGAGATGGCATTTCACCATGTTGGCCAGGCTGGTTTTGAACTCCTGACTCCACATGATCTGACTTCTTTGACCTCCCACAGTGCTGGAATTACAAGCGTCAGTCACCACACCCAGCCAATTTATTATTCATATTTAAAAGTTTCATTGTAATATATTTTTAAAGAAAAACATACAGATAGCATAAATTGAACTTAACAAGATTCTCAAAAGAAAAATAGAAAGAGATGACAATAAGGTACAGTATAAAGGTCTAAGGTTATTTACACACATTCTCATACCTATGTGACAGATCAGGGGACTTCTAAGTACTAAATATTATTTAAACAAGTTTTAAATTGACATTTTGTTTACTCTAAAAAATCTAAAATATTAAATGGCACTAAATATAAACATATTATTTTAACCTTAAAATTGGAAAACAATTTTCTTACCCAAAGCTTATAACTATGTTATTATATCTAAAAGTATGTTTATTAAACAAAATGTTTAAACTTTCAGTTTTAAACCATCTAATTTTAGTGTTTAAGGGGGTCTTAGAGAAAAACTGCATTCCCAACTGGCTTTCAAATTTTGGAAATGAGGTAGGGCACAAAGGATTTTACGTGACATACTTGAAGCGACACAAGCAGGAGACCAGCAGCTAGATCTTGGGCATATGTTACTAACCTGTATTCATAATAACAAAATCATTAAAACCATTCAACTTTTCCAAATAACCTTTCTGGGCTAAAGAATATTCTCTAAAATGCAGCATTGCTGAATTATGCATCATACCTATCTCCCTGTTGTTCTGATCTAAGCTGAGGAAGAACTTCATTACAATAGGGTCAGCCTCTCAGGCCATACAGTTGTTGTCTAGAAATCCAGGGAGTAATTTTAAGTTGAAAAGGACAAAAGCATTTGCTAAGGATGAAGGTAAACTCAGAATCAAATGATTCAGTGAAATCATAAGACAACTGCAAAACAACTATGATGAAGAATGACTGACAACCCCTATTATGGTTTGAATTTGTGACCCCAAAAACATATGTTGAAAATTTAATCCCCAGTGCAACAGTGTTGAGAGAGTAGAGCCTAATGAGAGGTGACTAGGCCAAGAGGGTAAAGTGAGTCAATTAATGCCATTATTGAAAAAGTTAATGTATTATGAAAGGCAGAGTTTAGTTGCCTTTCATAATACATTAACTTGTACAGTTGTTCTCTCTGTGCTCTTTATCTCATGATGACAGAGCAAGAAGGACCTCACTGGATGTTGGCCCTTCAATCTTGGACTGCTCAGCCTTCAGAGGTGTGAGAAGTAAATTTCTGTTCATTATAAATTACCCAGTCCCAGCTTGTCTGTTATAGCAGCACAAAATGGACAAACACTCCCACCAGAAGAGAAAGAGGTAATCTTTTAGAAGAAAACCTTTAAGCATATGAGATTACAAGATACTATATTTTAGAATGTCACCCCTAAAAGTAATGGCATATGATAGATGCTTATTAGAGAAACAATGTAAGTTACCATAAAGGAAGTTTTTTGTACAGGGTGATAATCGTAATGAAGTTTATAATGAAGATATTGTCATATTTGAACATGATAGATAAAATATACAAACATACATTAAGTTACCCTAGGATTTAATTTTTTTTTCTAGAGGAAACTCAAAGAATTCTGCTTGTGGTATGCTTTCACTAGGGTCTTTCATTTCTAATTTATTTTATTTTTTTTGAGACAAGGTCTTGCTCTGTTGCCCAGGCTGGAGTGCAGTGACACGATCTCAGCTTGCTGCAACCTCTGTCTCCGGGTTCAAGCAATTCTCCTGCCTCAGCCTCCCAAGTAGCTGGGACTCCTGGCACCCACCATCACACCCAGCTATTTTTTTGTATTTTTAGTAGAGACAGGCTTTCACCATGTTTGCCAGGATGGTCGTGATCTCCTGGCCTTGTGATCCGCCAACCTTGGTCTCCCAAAGAGCTGGGATTTATAAGCCACTGCGCCCAACCTCACTTCCATCTTATTTTTTGCTCATCTTGATTATATTTAGTCCTGTTCAATTTCAATTCTTATCTTGAAGCATATCGTTTTTTAAATATCCTAGTTGTACTATGGTATAATTTAAAACTGTCTTGACAGATTTCAAGTGGCAACAAGAGCATCTGTTCTCAACATGAATGTAATTTGCCTGTGCCATCCAGCTGCCCTTTGGTCTTGTTTCAGCAGGTGTTGCTGGCTAGGCAGGTGTCTGTTTACTGGTTCCCTCTTCCATCTGATATTCATGTGCACTACTCATGAGAAGGCCTGCAATTCATCAGTACACTCTTCCCAAATGGAGGAGGACTATTCGGTCAATAAGAGATGACAAACTGTTGTATCTGCTACATTCCCCAAACTATTCTACTATATTGTATGTTCATTTTTCATGACTTACATATATTATGAATATCAGTAACTGCTAGACATTTATTTACTGAACATTTTCTGTGCTATTTGAAGATGAGGGTTCAATTGAGACTTAAATCTTGATGACTAAATATTTCTGTCCTATTATACTTCCCCATACCAAATATGCTATAACAAATTAGGTTAGGATAATAGATATTAAACTTTGTATAAGAACAAAGGCATTACAAACACCAAATTACTTCTAATAAGAGAGTATATCTACACAAAACAGAGTGTGCGCCTTTTTTTCTTTTTCAAAAACCTTTTATTAAATGTAAATCCTTGGCCAAGCATAGTGGCTCATGCCTATAATCTCAGCACTTTGGGAGACTGAGGAAGGAGGATCACTGGAATTCAGGAGTTCAAGACCAGCCTGGCCAACATGGTGAAACCCCATCTCTACAAAAAATGTAAAACTAGCCGGGCATGATAGTGTGTGCCTGTAATCCCAGCTACTTGGGAGGCTGTGGCAGAAGAATCACTCGAACCCGGGAGGCGGAGGTTGCAGTGAGCCAAGATCACGCCACTGCACCCTAGCCTGGATGACAGAGAGAGACTGAGAGAGAAATAAATCCTCAGGAGCAAGATTAGTTGTATGGTCAAGTAACATTTTAAAAAAAATAGTTTTTTTTTTTAATAACACACTACCATACCTTGAGATCAATATGTACTTTGTCTTGTGAAATAAGACCTATTGAAAGAAATACACTTCCAGAGGCCTTTAGAAAGTGCATAGTTGATGACAGGTCACATGAAGTAGGATCAGAAAGAGATATTAAAGTTGATCCTGTATTGCCAACAGTCCAACATAAAGTTTCAGTATCTTAAACATGTATTCCTTAAAAAGGCAAGCTATTCCTTGCTAATTGCTTTTGAGGATAAGTGCTTTGGCACTGGATTAAAATTCTGAAGCTCCTAGCATAGCAGCTGACATACTGTGGCTCTCAATAAATGTTTGTAGAGTAATTAAGAGTTATCAGTTTTTGTATATAATACACGTTTCTTGATTTTCCAATTTTATATGATTACAGAGTTAATCATTGAATTCTGCTCAAAGATAACATTTTAACAACTTGAGAATCTACAGTAATTTACTCTCACTCAGAAGACTGTATGCTTTCATGAAATTTTTAAAACAAATAAAAATCTTGTGTGCTGACAAAATAATAATTTTCAAATGCTGAAACTTTTAAAATTTCTCTAATATCTATCATTTTCTCTACCAATTACCAAAAACTTCTATTAAGCAAATATCTGTCAACTGATACTGCTTCAAAGAAGAGGAGTAAGAAAAAGAGAAAAAGGAACAGAAACAGGAAAAACAGGAAGAGAATGAACAAGGTTGGAGGAAAGAAAATGGAAAAAAGAGAAAAACTAAATTTACTAAATAGGCATCTTAATTTTAGAAATATTACATAACAATTTTCATTTATCTTGTCTATATTCAACAAAAATTTTAAATGGTGGAAGCAACTTGCCTTTTTAAAATAAAATTTTTACATCATTAAAAATTAGAGATTTTTTTCTCCATTTACATAATAGAGTGAATTGTCAAATAATTTTCTTGAAAAATACAGGACACAAAATGGATATTTTTTCACGTTTCTTCATTACAAATATATTGGCTCCTATCATACAAATTATTGCAGTTCTCAAACTCTTTTTAAATTCATAAATGAAAAAGATAAAATCTATTTTGTGAGGAATGTTGTGATTGTTAAGTAATTAACAAATTAAATAAGCCTAGAACTATATTTGTAAAATAATAAATTGTCAATGAATGATAGCTGTCCTCTGCTAAATATTTTTATTTGAAAAATCTATGGTGAATAATGGTAATAATTCATTTAATGGCCTCAAGCAGACAATACAATTTTGGTAAGCCTTCCTTTCTCCATCCTTGAAATGATCATCATAAAAACATGCTTAACACTTCATATGATTCTTGTGAAAATCAAGTGAGATAAATGTGAAAGCCTTTTGAGAATCATAAATCTATATTAAAATGTAGCAGGACATCAGAAACTAAAATGTGTCTCTACATTTTATGATCCTGATTCAAACTATTTGGTATCTTTAAAATTGGTTGTAAAATTATTAGTATGGCAGGAAACTAAAATATCATATGTGAATTTGAAAAGGAAAATGGTTTATTTATTATTCAAATACCTATAGAGTATTCAATTATACCATGCAATCATCTTTGTAAATACTAAAGTGCTTCTTTGAAATCAGCTAATATGAATTTCTATTTGGATAATTATTATACAATGTCAAATGGCACTATTCTATTTTTATTATTTAAAAATAATAAATAATAGTAGCAGAACATTAAAGACGTTCAAGAATACCCTTAGCACTACTGTTTACCTGTAACTGACCCTCAGACCTCTCAATTGTTTTTCTTCAGGCTGTTCACTCCGAGTCTGGCATCTTAGCTTATGTGAGGACCTCAGACCTCCATGGTCTATGATGATTAAAGGGGGAAAATAATTCATATATGTAATATGATGTTCTTTTTATCTGTATAGATTTAGTAAGGGTACAAATTAATATTTGTAATAGCCATTAAAATGTCTCATTAAGCGTTATTTAGCTTCCTTAGTTCCAAAATGTTCAAAGGCCACAGAAAAAATAAAGGATTCTTTGTAGGTAAAAACGTAAGTCTAAGGGGACATTGAAAATTATAACCTCCAAACATACCACAATTGTAAAAATATTAATATTTTTAACCCAGAAGGGTCCGTTGGAAAGGTTGAATGGTTTTAATTACTTATTTTGTTATTATGCATACAGGTTAGTAACAAATGCCCAAGATCTAGCTGCTGATCTCCTGCTTTCAAAGATTTAATGCCAAAGGATTTGTCAAAGTACAGCATTTAACACAGTGTCTCACCCATAATTGGCTTTCAGTAAATATTTGTAAGTTTTTCTTTGCCTGAAAAAGCTCTTAAAATAGTCTTGTTTTCCTTATAGGAGTAACTCTAAATGCAAGTAAAGCTTATCAATAGATCAAGCAATTTACACCAGTACATTTTTCTAGTGAAATATTTTTAAATCTTTTGTTTAATAATGGTAAACAGTATTTTAATTGCAGGTATGGCAAGCAATGGATAGGACTTCCTCTAATATCTCAACTCCAAAAGCAGAGGGACTGGATGGATATTTATCTTTCATTTGTCATAGGGCAATGAGGATAGATTTTGTAACTTTTTGCCAAAGCATGCATAAGTGCATATACACACACATGTGCACACTTGCATTTGGACATGCACATTTCTGCACACATATCTTCACACAGAGATATGTGCATGCACATATACACATTCACGCAACTCTTCTTCCTAGGATTAGCTTATCCAAATTGTTGCTAGTAAGAACCCAACAACAAATGAAAACTGCAATCTTTACAACCAGATAGAATCCTAGAAATCATTCAACATGTGTAGTTAAAGAGGGCTGTCAGCAAAATATAAGAAATCTAGTGCACTGATATGTTTTGAGTTTCACCCATACTTTTTGAATTTTCATTCAGGTCCATCTGAACTTTCTATGTTTTTTAATAGTATTAGTTGACACTTTTTTGAAACCTGCATATTACACAGATTACCTAATTATCACATTCTCAACCCTGAATGGGTAATACTATTATTCTATTTTACCAACAAGGTATATTAACTCCCACTTAAATGACACAGTCTGAATAATGACCTCTACTTTTTGTTTATATTCTAGCGGTAGGCATCCATTCTAGGAGCCAGTTTCAAGATCTCTTATGCTGGATTTTATATCTCTTAATGCTGAATGCCCCCAAATGAAGCCAAATGACAAGATGTGAAACCTAATATACCAGATTTTAATAGCTCATAGGGGGAAACATAAAGGAATCCTTAGTACTAATACTTCTGAGTTCAGAGTAAACTCTGCCATGGCAAGCACGGTGCTTAGCACATTGTATAATAAATACTCAATAACCTCATGTAACAGCATGTTGAATGGAGCTTTACTTTGACCTTGAAATTGGAAAACGGAGCTCACAGCAAATTCCAAAAAGAGCAAGAAACGGTTGGGGCAGACATCTAACTAAGGATATCCTGCAAGGATTTCAGATAAACCTTATTTCCCTCAAACACCTTTTGCTTTTCTCCACCATAAATAAGAGAGTTAAAAAGGGTCAAGAAGGGGTCAGTAGAAATCACTGGATCACCATGTTGATGGGAAAGTTGTTCTTTCTTATCCACTGGGAAGAATGAGGAGGTATGTCCCTTTCCTTTCAAAGACAAGTGAGATAGAGATACCTTGACAGAATCACTTACAAGATGTGGAGTACCTAGAAGAAGGGAAACCTGACCATTTATTCCTTGGATGAATGCTTGTTGAACTATAAACCTATTGGAGTAATGTGGAGCATGGTGAGAGATTCTTACAGAGCTGGAAGTGGTGCCCCTGATGCTTGGGAGTAGACACGAAAACGGATTTGTACTTGTGTCTCCGCTAAGATAGCTAAGACAGAAGGCCTGCGGAGGCTTCCATAATGCAAACATGGAGAAAATTCTTCATAAAAGATTTTTCCAAGAGTACAGAAGGGGTTTCTTAAAGTTCTAAGATTCCTTATGAACAGAATTGGAGGTAAAATGAAGTAAACAAAAGCCTTCGAGATACCATGCAAGGCAGTAAGTGTCAAACCCCCATGGGACCAAGCAATGATGTTATTCCTCTCTAGAGGAACCCTCACTGACTTGGAGGATGGCAGAAAAGCTCAAAAATCACCAGAAGAAAATAAAGCACCTATGCAGAGATCATGACATTGTTGGAGACAACTAGCCAATGTGAAACCAGATCAAGACAGAGCAGGACCAGGGAAGACTCCATGCCATCAATAGATGACTAGGTCTGTAATAACCATACTTTCCCTGTCTTCCTGCATGAAAAGGCAGGAAGGAAAGACATCAGAACAAAATTAAGTCCTCCTTTACAAGGTACTAGTGTAGGAAGAGGGAAGTGAATTTGCAGACTATACCCATCTTTACTTCACCACTCGAAAGCCACATGTGTCAGTTATGCTGAATAAATGGAAGAGAGAGAAGTTTAAATCGAATCTGAAATTATAGTTTTAGATTAATAACATAGGGTAACTGAGAAAATCATAGGATATTCCTAATACATTAATTATAGAATAAAGGGCATATTTGACAACACTCAATTGAATTTAGAAAACAAAAAATAATAAAACTGACATATTTATATCTTATTCAGGTGACACTGCTTAATAAATTGTGTATTTGAATGAGTTCACATATACATTGGTAAGTAAATGGCAACACAGAAGAAAGAACTTTTTCCTATATTAGCCTTTTTCAGGATCTCCATTTTAGAAGTTGCTAGGGAGCAATAATATTAGTGATTACTTTTCTGTAAACCCACGGCATTAATAAATGCTGTTCTGTTCTCTAAACCAGACTGAGTTTAATTTATCCCAGATTCCTCATTTACCTTGGTATCTCTTCAATAGGGAGAATCATGCTTTCACATGGTAAATATGATACAGCATATCAGCTTCACAAGGCTAAAAGATTCTCTAGTCATGACTTTAAATGCATTTCACTGAATTAGATGACACAAACAATAGATAGAACCAAGGATAAGATCAGAATCACAAAGCTATGCAAATTCCTTAATCATTTTGTCATCTGGTATTATAAAATTTATGGGGGAAGAATGTATATAGAAGTCGAATCTACTTTTTAAAGGTGGAAATGCCAAAATTTACAGTTGCTCATACAGAGCTGGATCAGGAATCTAAGCCTCTCCACTCCCAAGTATGCCCATACTCCTCTCCCTTAGTAGTAGTAGAACCTTATGAATTAGAATTATCCAAATATGATATATATTATTACTTAGCTTATAAATCTCATATAATGGTAATCATGACCATAGAACAACAGCAGAGCTACCTCTCTAACATAAACATGTATCTAGACTCTTCTGTTTATATTGTATAGATCATACTATGAGCCCAATCCTGAGAATTTTTTTGGAGGTTAACCCTCAATTGCACCATGACTTCTATCACTGGGAACAGAACGAATTAGGGAGGAAAGGGATCATTACAGCTGAAAACAACTGTGCTCATATCTATTTTCCTATACTGGATTTCTTGCCACCATAACCATGATAGAATGAGCTCAGAAATCTTAACAGATTCCCCCTGTTGCCCACAACTGTCACAAATATGGCCAAATGAAAGAAATTATACATGGCTGATACTCGTTTGTTGAGAACAAACATTTTAAAAGGCACACCAACTCAGGTCTCAATAATCCAGGAAGATAGAAGAAAATTTGTGACTATAATATAAACATCAGTTAATCCAAGAATGCTTTTATGTTGATAGGCCATAAATGAGTTCTACTAGGATGATATAAAATTAATGTTGTATATATTTGAACCATTTAAATGGTTATAGTTACCCAGTTTAGGTTTTCTTGAGGATTACATGAAAAATACGATTATAATAATTTTTTTTATTTACGAACTAGTAGTGAAATCCAAGTGGGATGTTTACTTCTTAAACATCAGCACCAATTTTGAATGCCAACTATATTCTGATCCATTTTTGTTCTTTTGAAAAGAAGGTAATCTTTTCCTGCTTATCCTATAATAAAGCAAACAGAGGCAATTCTATTTTTATCATTTTATTTCAACATTTATTGCAATCAAATTTTTGAACTATTTCTTAACTTGATATTTTATGATCTATGCTGAAGTACATGTCAGCACTGGCTGGATCTGAGAGCCTGCCTCACCCATCTGATCCAAAAAAAAAAATAAAAAAATAAAGGTAACTCTAAATATCTTTTAAGGATTAAATGATTCACTTATATGACTTGAAAGTTTCAAAACAACTTAGGGTATTTGAATATCATTGAGAGAGTACAGTAGCATTCTCAATAAATAAGTAAAGCCTCTTTTTCTTTACAATAAAGTAAAGCCAATAAACATAATTGGTTGTCAATAAGAGGGGAATTATTTAAAAGACTAGTTTTATGCAATGTCACTGCTTGGCTGCTCACTCAGTGTGGTTCATAATATTGGCTTGTCTCACTCGTGGCAACCACAGAATTCAATCTTGGCTTCATTCACAGATTGACTAATTAAATTTGGATATAAGTACATTTGCAGAAGCTGGGCCATAGCCACAGCACACACATATACTCTCTCTCCCTTTAAAAGTTCAGCTGCTGATTGAAAACAAGAGGTAAATTTTTCCATAAAGAAATGTGCACCTATTTATCAGTAGCTATGTTTTCTTTGCCAACAGACAACATTTTGAATCACCAAGTTTATTCAGTTCTTGCCAATGCAACTGTGAAAAAAAAAGCTGAAGTTTTTATTTAGAAGAAACCTTTTTTGATAAAAATATTTACCAATACAGATGGCCTATATAAGCAATATATAATAGATATACTGTAAACACTGTTTTTAAAATGCACAAAAATTCTGGTGGTTTTGAAAAACCACCAGAAAAAGCAAAGTCTTTTGTCAAAGGGGTATTCAGACAAGCAAATTATTTTGTACCAACCACATTTGGCATTGACATAGAGGCTGTCAAGTCTTCTGAGAGACATTTCGCCATGTTTTTCACATTCAATGTAATTTTTATTTTTTGTTTAGTTTCTTGCAGTAGTTTAAGTATTATAATGTTTAACATACTGTTTGAGCTTATAGGTCAACACTCTTTTGTCCTGGTATGTTAAAAATAGTTGTTTTTCAACTGGATCAATATGCTGCTTAGTCATGACAAAACTTTTCTTAAAAAATAACATAGCATGCTGGTATCCACGTCTGCTAAATGTTTAGCTCCCACTTCTATATGAGAACTTGTGGCATTTGGTTTCCTATTCTTATGTTAATGTGTTTAGGATTACGGCATATGTATCCCCTGTATCTAAAATAAAAGTTGAATTTAAAATAATAATAACAACATAGCAACAAGTTCAGTAATTTAACCAGTAAATCCTTGATCTCTTTAGAGTTTGTTAAGCTAAAAACTAATTAACATCAGTTTTTAAAAGAGCTTAGTATAGTAAATGGCCTCTAAATTTGCTATGGTCATTGACAGAAGCCAAATTGGGCAGGGGGACTTGTTTGAAATAAGAAATTGCTACTAAGAGAAACTCACAAAATTGTACATCAACTTCTTAGAATGACTTTGGAGTATGTCAATTGGACAACTTGAAGAATGATGACTTGTGGAACTGTCAATGCAATAAAGAAGATGACCTAGCTCTGTCATTTTACTGCTAAAATATCAATAGTTTTAAAAATTACTTAATGCCTGTTGACTTATTTGAACATGAAATGAATGATGTAGTCTCATTTATTATGTTTTCTCTTCTCTGCTAGATTCAGCCTATAGTTCAGGTTTTATTTGGTCTATAGTTATTCTTAATTGGTTGCCAAAATTTAAAAATTGAACAACAATATAAAAATCCAGATTCATATTTTATCTTTAAAATTTCTCGAAAGCAAGGGTCCGAATTATTCCCAAAACAACAATCAGCTGAAATTAAGTTGCTGCTCCTCCCTTTTGGATGTGAATGGTACCCCAGATTTGACATATTCTTCCCTTTCTGGATTTTCTACAGCTAATTTACCTCACTCATTAAAAATACTTGCCTGTGGTTAGTATGATTTTGAGTGTATGACCTTTTCTACTGGCAGCAAAATGTATTATTAAGAGATTAATTCATGGAATAAGATCATGGACTCGAACCTCTCTAAACCTCAGTTTACTCATTTATAAAGTGGAGGTATAGTAATAGCACTTGTCTCACAGGATCTTATAATAAATGAATAAGAAATGAATAAAATTGGCTTAGCATGATGACTGTATTGTAGTAATATCCAATGAGTCCATTATTATAATTGTTAACCATCAAAGCCCGCATTTATCGTTTTGTTCATAGAGCTGGGATGAAGACAATCCGTTTTTGTAGATGTCTCCTATCTCTATGGCCCTCTTCAAAATGTGGGGAAAAACTGACAGACCTCTTCAAATTATATGGATTTCATATATCCAGTTAATGTCTGATTTCAGTCAACTTAGATATATGAGTTTTTGGTGATTTGGAGAAAACACATATCATTTCAATGTAATTTATTTTTAATGTTATACTTTTTTTTTTCCCTAGAAATCCAGACACTTTAAACCTGTGTGCTGTGTTTACTCTATTGGTGAGTTCTTGATTGACTTTTTAAAGTACTAATTTTTCTAGGCTCTATACTTCAAAATAATACTGCACCTTTCAGGGTTAGTCTGCAGAACTTGAGTTGTGTTTCTGTTATAAGACAGAGAAAGCTTAACCTGAGCTATGTCAACACATTTGAAAAAGCCAAGAAAGAAAATGCAGAGTATCTTGCTCTGGTTTCAATAATAATCAACAGACTTTCATTGACCACCTATCAAACAAACTCTTTGGAAAAGTCATTGGATTCTTTATTCTCTGAAACGATTGTTTAGAGAATGCTATTAGATACCATAAATTGATGGACATGGCTTTTCAAAAAACGTATAGGTGTTTTGAACTTTAAGAATGTTATAAAACTTACATTGGAATTAAAGTGATTTTCAAAATACATTTTTTTGTCATATGATAGCTATTGTTTTACTAACATTTGTATGAGTATTCAGAACCACAACAGCTAGCAGGGAGATCTCCAGAGGGAACACAATCATCCTCTTAAAAAAAAAAGCTGGTCACCTTGAGAGCAGTGAAAGTTAAAAGTTGGGAGAAAGTGGGAATCCACAGGGGGCCAAACACTGCCAACTGCTCCCTTCCTTTCCAGAATAGAAAGTTGCTTGAATACCAAGTCAGCTTCTAAATGGGCATTTCACCACTTTAAAAAAAATAATAAAATTCATGATTTGGTACTTCATCTCACTTTACTTAGAAACAATATAATTGAAAGGCTCAGTTTCATATTTGTAAAGTTGACAAAAATCCAAGGCCTTATTGAGGGACTTCTCTTCCAGGCCCTAGAGGGGTGTGGTTTCAAAGGCAGGAGTTTCCCTGCTCGATGTCTCCCTCTAGGAACCAGAGGGGTTTCAAACGTAAAGTTCTTTGTCTGGGTTTCCCCGGAGCCGGCTAGGTGGGGAAAGCCAGGTGGGCTCCTTTGTCCCGAAAGCTCTAGGAGGAGGGGGCTCTGTAACTCAGAGCTGTGGACTAAGTAGCCAGTCCAGTATCAGAGTCAAAGGTCAATCACTACAGAGGAAGTTTGAAAGAACTCCTCTCATTGGAAGAGAACATGAATAGAGAGGGAATAATAACTCAAAGGTTCAAAGTCCCGCTGCTCCTACCTAAACTGTTTCCTTCTCGGGTCCCCTCCCACGACAGTGTGGGAGCAGTCTTTCTCTCTCCCTCTCTCTCTGTCTAATAAATTGCTTTTCCACAAAACTCTTTGGGTCCACAATATTTATTCGAACGGTAAGCTCACCACGCCTCTGGGGTTCATTTCCCCATTCTTCCTGGTTAACGAGACCAAGAACCTTTGGAACCGCGAGAGAGCTGAGTACATTCCCCCGGTTACATTATCTTCTAACCAATTTTTCTAAAAGTAAATGTTTCTTTCATTGGCACTTTTTATTTGTATTCTAAATAGTTTAGTGAATAGAGCAAAAACAATGATAGAAAATGTTTCACTTTAGTTTTTTGGTTTCTAAAATGCCCCCCAAAAAAGACTGAACTAAGAAAAACACCCAGGTGCTTAAGACCAGGTATTTTAAAATTATTTTCTAACTTTTGATATGTAAGCATGCGTGCACAGATTTTTAAAAAATACAATAAAAGGTATAACAAATTTCAGCAGAGCAAAGATCACCTGGTGACCATCACCCAGGCCATCCAGAGACAAAACTCCTTATATGAAGAATTCAGAAGTAACTAGACATGTCTGGAATGCATACACATTGAAACTCATTGTGCAACCCTTGCTGACATTAAGACACCAAAATGTCTACAAATGTAATCGTTTATCATGACCTATGTGGCTAATATAGTACCAACTACTCATAAGCTCTGACTTTAAGGTCTCTAAATACCCCTAAGGAAAAATCCACCTCAGGGCGCTCACTTCTCTCTTACTAAGGAGCCCCACTGAGCTATTCTGTATTGTTCTTTCCAATAAAACTTTCCTTTTTCAAACTTGTACTGTGGTTGGTAAATTCTTACCAATCCATGAGTCAACCAGTTTCTGATGCCAGGGCTCTGACACCTTGTTCAACAATATTTATTATATAAGAAAGAATATTTCTAAAAATAATTTTATCAATTTCAAGAACCAGAGTTGTTTTGTGAATTGCGATATATGCAAGACAAACCCATTTTTTTCTTTGCATTAGGATTATGCTATTCTCTATTGAACCTATATATATATATATATATATATATATATATATATATATATTCAGTGATTCTATTTTTTAAATTGTATTCAATCACATTTCATTGGATTTTAGAAATAATTTCCTAATATTCTTCCTTATGTGAGTTATAGCAAAAATAAAGAATAGGCAGAAAAGCAAAATGTTCTATTTAGACGTTAGAAGACTTAGTAAATAATAGCATATCATTAAACTTTTTATGTGGTGTTTTAAGTTATGAAGATAAAAATAACTGCAGTTATATTTATTGGGTGATTTATGTGTTACATAATTTTCAAAACAGAAAAATTTTAGTATCCATCTTTGAAAGATAAATTTAAAACAACTTTGAAAGACTATATTTAAATTCCATTAGAGAGCATTCAAGCTGCAAGATTTTATGAGAAAACATGCATTTTATATGATTTTATTAAAAATATTTCTTAAAGGAAGACATCGGTGGGAATTGTGCACCTTTTGTTTGTGGCTGTAACTGATTATGATGTGATCACAGTTTTATTTAACAATTCTTACTATTAGAATAACAAAACATTATTATTTCTCAGCCTGTATGTAACTATGTGAAGTTTGCTATTTAAAATTGGTAAATCACACATTTTCAATACACAGTTGGAAAAAAAGTATGCTGCTACCAACTACTCATTATATCAGCTTGAAAAGTGACAAATGTTCATTTTATTTTATTTAAACAGAAAAACAGTCAATTAAAATAATACTAGGGGGCACTGGATTTTACTGACTATCCCTCAAAAAGCTAGTATTGATATTTAAGTCAACACTAAAGGAGGAATTGTAATTTGCATTCCTCCCAAGAAATCCATGTCATTAAATGTGTTTCCTTTAGAACTTCTTATATCAGAGCTACAAAACTGGAAATAACAACAACAAACCAGAATCTCCAATAACTAAGAAAAATCTTTAAACAACCTATGGTCCAAGGTATAAGTTGAATAGCAAAGATATTTTAATCATTCAGACAAAAATATGTTTATAATGTAAACATATTTAGACATAAGTGACAAACCTAGGTCAGTCTAATACCTTCGCATGACTAAATGTTAGAAAACTACTAAGAGAGACTTCAGTATGAAGGCAGATGTTTGTAACCCTAAGATTCTATGACCTGACAAGATGTCCTTTATGTATAAAGGTATGTGGGCCAAGCTTACTTTGAGATATATTTAGTTTATAGTTTAAATGATAATAGCCCTTCTCAAAACTAACCACCCTTTGTAAAACTAATGAAATACCACAAGGTTAGGGGTATGATGGGGACCTAAGGTATAGGTGGTATACCTATCTGCTAAGGTATAGGTGGAGTTATATCATTGTCAACCATTATTTTGAGGTCACAAGATTTGTAACTCCCTCAATAACTCCTGTAAATAACAGCACTATTGTAGAACCTAAGATTGGCTTTGTAAGATGTTTTTCTAGACTTCTGCAT
Organism: Cacajao melanocephalus; assembly: GCA_963573385.1. Lineage (NCBI taxonomy): Eukaryota > Metazoa > Chordata > Mammalia > Primates > Pitheciidae > Cacajao > Cacajao melanocephalus. The sequence continues at coordinate 115,458 of CAUYLG010036420.1, forward strand.
TTCTGACCACCTGATTCCCTGCCACTCTCGACTCAACCAATCCTGTGGCTCCCACCCAGAAGTGGACTTAGAACACAAGGACCATTTTCCACACTTCTATGACTGCATCCACAACCAGTCAGCAGTACCTATACCCTATGCCCCTGCCCACCAAGCTATGTTTGAAAAACTTGTAGCCTCCAAATTTTTGGGGAGCCCAATTTAATGAATAATAAAATTTTGGTCTCTCATTAGCTGTACTGTGTGAATTAAACTGTTTATTGCAATTCCCCTTTCTTAATAAATTGCCTGTATCTGGGAAGTGAGCAAAATGAACCGATTGGCAGTTACACTTTCCCAGTCTTTAAAAGAACCTCTAAGAAATCAAGCAAAAGTCAGATTGTTATACAGGAGAAATAAAAGCCACAAAAAGATTCATTTTTAGTTTTTCCATTTCAAAATAAGGATTAATCAAAAATTCCTAGAGAAGCCTCAAAAGGAGGACTCAAACATAGTATAACAAAGTATGGAAAGACTAGTAGGAAAGAAGGAAGATCCTGCAACCCTGCCTGTGGGAGAAGAGATAAAAGTTACTTGGCTATTAAGTAGGAAGGAGAAACAGACTACAACCTTGTAAAAAAAAAAAACACCCTTGGAGGATAAGATCAAAAGATCAGAAAAGGAGGAAAGTGAAGACTGTTACAGCCAAAGCAGGGAGCAAAGCAGAAGGCTAAGGGAAGACTATCATTCTATTACCTTTAGGGGGAGCACTCAGAATCACATTAAAAATGCAGATAAATAAACCCTGTCAGCTTTGATAGTGCCTGGGGGCCTTCAATCAACAGTTGATTGCATATTGCTCAAGACTTAGCTGGTAGGATGAATAAAGGTGTCATGTGTGGACAGCTCAATAGCCCACTTAAGCCCAAACTGAGCCAGGGGCTTTGATGATGATATGAAAGGGAAAACTCCATAGAGGAGTTGGAGAGTGGGGGAAACTACTTAAATGAAAATAAAACATTCTTGAAACTTTCTGAACAAAATAGCATAGTTACATAAGACATCCAAGATTTAAAACAACAAGAAAGTAGCTAAAAAAGTAAAATTACAAAAACCTCTCAATCCTTAACAGAATGCACATACCAAATAAATAAGGTTATAGGCACGTAGCGGTTTTGTCTGCGTGGGTCTATATGTAAAGCCAAAGGATATAAATTAAATGTTATATCTTTCTAATTAATGTTAATATCCATAGAATATTCAAAAAATAAATTTCTATTAATCTAAAAAATGCCTAATATATTATCACAAACTAATACTGGGGAGGGAAAACTGTCCCTCTTATATCTTAGGTTTAGTACCTAGGGGCTTGTGAATTAAACTGCCAAAGGACAAATTAACAAGAGAAGAAAAAGTTTGCTCATACACATATGAGGCTTACAGAGGAAGCCGTCTATTCAAGGGGCTTATATATCTAATTTAATAGGGAAAATGGAAGGAAGAGAAAAACCTTTATGAGAAGAACAAGAGAGTTTCTATAGGAAAAATGGGTTTGTGAGAAAACAAACTAACGATTAGCAAGTCTGTAATAATGATTTTTTAACACAGGTGTAAGTGGTCTTTCCATGTTGTTCATAGTCCTAAAACTACCTTAGAGAAGGAATGTATGATAGTTTCACTTTTGGTTTTCTTTCTGGGAGTTAAATCACTCAGAAGAGTGAATTAATGCAGCCTCATTTCCCAGAATTTTCTGCCTTTAGTCAAATAAGGGAAGTTCTGAGAAGGCTTATTCTGATGTCTTAAAATTTTCAACTTCAAATAATCATTATACCAATTGTGGGTCTCAAGTGGTCCCCACACTAAATATATAGCCATGTTTTAAAAGTTTACATATAAAATAAATACATAAATAAATAAATAATAAATAGCCACCTAGGGAAAATAACCTCGTCCATTCAACATTTTTCTTGGGAAAGAAGTGAATGAAATAGCAAGGTGAATAGCCAGCCAGTTATCCCAAAAAATAAGCTAAATCAGTCCTTGTGATCATGGGGTAAGTTATCACAGTCAAAACACCTCTATATTTAAGAGTCTGTATTGTTTGACCATAATGCAATAAAACTAGATTTAAAATGTTATGTTTAATTTATCGAAAATATCAGAAAAAAACTAAAAGCAAATCAACCAGAATAAAAGCACATAACAAAGATGACAGAGTTTATATACTTAATGTATAATGTGCCTGTACAAGTTATATAAAAATAATTCTAAAACCCAATAGAAAAACCAAGACAAAGGAAAGCTGAAGAAAATGCAAATAGCAAACAAGTTCAGTTAATCCTCATAATTCACAGATTTCATATTTGCAAATTTATTTACTTGCTTATATTTATTTTAAAATGTGTCACCTTTAATCAACAATCAATATGAAAGGAGTTAGCCAGCTTGCTTTAGGCAGACAGTAAGGAAAGAGTCGCCAGAGAAAACCTCTGTCCTGTGTTTTGTGCAGTTAAGGAAACTTGCACAGGGGGCCTGCCTAAACATGGCCACAGTGGACTAAGGACTCGCATGCATACTGGGAGAATGGGGTGGAGCCACCAGGAATTCACACCTTATACAAATACAGAACCCAGCCCTAACAGCTTGTATGTAAAATCTCTTGTATTCAACTGTGAAGGGAGCAACCAGGAACCTGCTCTTAGGACCCCTCTCTTTCCTGACAGCCTTCCTTTCATTTAATAAATTCTACTCCACTCACTCTTCCAGTGTCTGCGTGCCTAATTTTTCCTGATCATGAGACAAGAACCTGGATCTAGTTGAGTTACGGAGAAAAAAAAACCTGCATCAAATAGCAGTGTCTTTTGTGGTCATTCATGAACATTCTCAGAAATAAAAAAATTTGAGTTGCCTGATGCCCATTTTCCCTGCTGAGGTCAAGCAGAACAATGTTCTGCCTTCTTTGCTTCAGCTTTCATACTGTGTATGTTGCCTTTTCACAGTCCTTTAGTATCACATTTTTCTAATTTTTTTGCTTTTGGTTGGTAATTTTGCTATTTAAAATGGCCTGAGTGTAGTGCTGAGGTGCTGTCTAATGTTCCTAAACGTAAGACCAGTGTGATGTGCCTTACGGCGGAAAAAAATATGTGTTAAAATAAGCTTTGTTCAAGCACATGTTATAGTGCTATTTGTGAATTTAATGTCAATATTCAAACAAAATAATGCTATTTGTGAGTTCAATGTCAATATTTAAATAATTTATAATAAATAAGATGTCTTTCAAGAGAAGCACATGTAAAGGATTATATTACGGATCAATTGATGAAAAAAAAATGTGACCAGAGACTTACAAGAACCTAAGCTTGTACTTCCCCTAGGAGCAATGATTTAGTATTCACTAACTCAATTGTCTAGGTAACTATTGCAAATGATGAAAATCAACTGTATTTGAAAAATGCAAATTGATTAATTATCCCAGAAATCTAAATCAAACAATGTTAAGCTGCAGTTTTGTAAACCTATCACATTTGGAAAACACTTTTTAAAAATGTTTATCAGTGTTGAGAAGAGAATTGTTACATTAAGCCTGTGACAGAATTATAGACTGATATAGTCTTTTGAAAAAGCAAATTGATAATATGCATAAACAGTATGACACTTGTTCCTATCTTTAATTCTTTAGGAATTTATACTAGTACCCTGGAAATCACTAGCTCTGGATAAATATTCTCCAAAGTTGTTAATTATACTTTTATTCCTAAAAGAAACAAACACATAAAACTAACTTTTAATATTCTCCATTACACATTTAAGTGGAAGCAGAACACTGGTCTTTTCAAAAATAGGAAGGAAGAAATTGCTGGCAAGAAAAAAGCTCTATCAAAGCAAACAGTGAACCAAAGAGATTTACTGCTTTCAGAGCAACTGAAAATCTCAGTTAAAACTAACAAACAAAAAGATTATGTATGTTTCTTAAATAAAGATCCACTAAAAAGCTTTCTTAAATAAACAATAAAAAAATGAGAATGACTTGTCTTAAAACTAGCACTCTCATGAAGTATTTAGCCAACATAACGCTAAATAAAGGTTCTTTTAAGTAACAATTGATTCATTTGATCCCTTTAAAAACAATTTTAGCTTCTTTTCTTAAAGTTTGTAGGACTGCTCAGTCTTAATGGTTTAGCATTTAAAGCTATACTGTATATGGTTTGCAACTTAATTTTATTTAAGTTCTACTTCTTTGGAAGGGTTTTTTTTTTTTTTTAAATTATGCAGGACCAACACTAGTACCTCACCTCTGGAAACAGATGCTAAAATGTTAGGAAAGATGGTGTCTTTACTCTTTTATTTTTTGAGATGGAGTCTTGCTCTGTTGCCAGGCTGGAGTGCAGTGGCACCATCTTGGCTCATTGCAACCTCCACCTCCCCGGTTCAAGCAATTGTCCTGCCTCAGCCTGCTGAGTAGCTGGGACTACAGGTACGCACCACCACACCCAGCTAATTTTTGTATTTTTAGTAGAGATAGGGTTTCACCATGTTGGCCAGGATGGTCTTGATCTCCTGACCTTGTGATCCACCACTTCTGCCAAAATTTAGGAGTAAAAAAAGAAAATTTTTACTCTTAAATTCACGGCAGAAAATACCGTGTTTTGTGCTAATTTGAAATGCAAAAAGCTATTAATATTTCCCCAACTTGAAAGAAGTCATGATAATTATATTGTTATTTCTTTTTCCTCACATACTTATACTACTTAATGGTAGCAGTTGTTATTGGGACACTCAGATACAGAGATACAGTAATATAAATGAAACTAGTCTAAGTTCAGCTGTTAGAAAACTCATGCAATTTTAAAGCAACATTATCTATTCCCTGAAATTCTAAAACAGCATTTATTTAACAGGTAATTCTATAAATAAAGCTATCATGAAATATGAAAAACAATTCAATTTTAAAATGCCACAAATTATGGAGAAACAGGAGAATTCCCTGACCCTCTCACAGGACTTGAGACAGGCGTGTGGCTCGTTTGCTCAGCTGCCATGTGCTCAAACCTCTTATGGGCGGCAGAGCACAAAGACAGGCAGGAGCAGGAGCCAAGGCAACCTCTTTTGGGTTCTGGCCCCACAGTAGCATCTTAGGGTGTGCTGCAATTAATGCTCTTTTAACAGTTTCCATCTGTGGACAGCTAAGTGTTAAAACAGCTCAGTGAAGAGTGGAGGTGATAGTCTTTTAGGTCACTCAGACATAGATGATGAATTTGGGGATTTTATTGAGTGACAGAGGTAGCTCTCAGCGGGGTGGATGGGGAGCTGGAACGGAGATGGAGTGGAAGATGATCTTCCCCTGGAGTTTGGCCGTTCATGGCTAATCACCTCTCTGACCATCTATAGCCAAACTCCTCTTGATGTTCAGATGTTTCTTCTATTCTCTCCTTCTTTGCTGTAGTGCTCTGCTGCTCTGCTAGTGGAGCTTGGGGTTTATATGAGCACAGAATAGGGGTGTGGTGGGTCCAAGTCATCTTGGACAACGCAACATTTGGGTGTGAAAACAGGAGCGCCTCTTCCCATTTAGGGCCATGGGTTTACAGGTTTGAAGGTGACACCTTTGCTGGGGAATTGCCATCATCTACCCAGTATTTCCCTCCCTCCTATCCATATAATTTCAAGGGGAAATGCATAATTAAGTATGTGTGTGCACGCATATGTGCACATAGGCACTTGAAAACAGACATACTAATGCCAAAAAAAAAACCAAAAACCATTTTTAAATCAGGCGGTATCCCACAGTTCTCTTTGATTCTATTAAAATGTACCCTTGAGGGTAGTTATCTCTCTAATACACTTGTGGTAATGTATACTCCTTTCTGAAGGAAACAAATGTGATGTAAAGTAAAACCAATTAAGCAAAAATATAATGTAGGAATGTCCATATTTTAGAACTTGCACATATTTTGAAACAAAATTATGGTATGTTCATAGTGGATAACAATGTTCTTTGGTCTTTATTTTTTTTTGAACAAAAAAAAATAAACATATAGACTTTCAAGGATTACAGTTATTTGAGGTCATATGTTAAACACAGCCTTATGATTTGACTCCTCTCCATCATTCCAGACTGTTCTTACTACATAGGCCAAGAGTAGGCTAAAGATCAGCACACACACTACATGTGATAGTAATAGATAAGGATTCAATAAACCCAGAGCATACCTTGGACACTATTGCTACTAATTCCCTGAGGTTGCAGGCATATCCCATTCCAAGAACACAAAAGAGAGAGGTTTCACAGAAAAGTTGGATTTATTTAAATTGGACTTTGCATAATGAATAGCATTTTATTTTTATTTTTATTTTTTTAAAGAAAGAAAAAGAGAGAAAAGAAGAAAGAAAGAAAAAGTGAAAGAAAGAAGAAAAAAGAATGTAAGAGAGAAAGAAAGAGGAAGAGAAAGAGAGAGAGAGAACAGGATTCTTGTTCTATTGCTCAGGCTAGAATGCAGTCTAAAAATGGGTATTAAAAAACCTCTTTTTATGCCAATAATTGTGCTTTACAATGAATAGCATTTTAAAAGGCAGAGATGGAGTGTGGTTGGAAGGCTTCTGAGCCAGAAAAAAAAAAAGAAAGAATTTTCATTTTACTTTAACAAAACCTAAGTAAACGCGTTGATTCACAGTCTTCCTACCTCCTAAAACAACATGAAAGCATCTGAAAGAGAATGATTAAACAGTGTGTATGTATTCTCCATGTTTTGCTTGCATTAGGGTGCTAATCTTACTAATTCTGATCATGACACCAAAATGCAGTTTCATTATAAATACAAATAAAAGAGAGTTTTCTTTTTTCCTGTGAAACTTGTTTAAAGAATGAGTTCTGTAAATAGCAGTATGTTTATTTTGACAATGTAAAGTGAAATCTGACAGTCACTTCAGATCCCTAAAGGAAAAAAACTGCTTGTATAAAACGTTCATATACTCTAGCCTATTACAGTGATTTATTATATTAAAATCTGTAAAAATTATAAGAGGAAACATTTTCATTTTAAAATAAATATATTAAGTGCATCATTTATTTAATGATAGAAATTAAAATTTCTAACTGTATATTCACAAAGAAGTAAAGCAAATACTCAATGTGGTTTTTTGTTCTTTTAAAAATCATTTCTGTTAATATTCCTAGGCAATTTAGGTAAATATGATATGCAAGTTAAGTAATGCAGATAATTTTTCTATTATTCTCCTTCTAATAGCCATATAATCCTCATCTTTCACTTAAATTTTAATCAGGTTTATCCAGTCATGAGCTACATGTTGTAAGTCCTCCAGTTTTAATTACTAATTCAGTAGGCTCACCATCTCCATGATAGTGCCCAAAGAACCTTTACCAAATCCCAGGGGCTCCCTAGAAGGTAATATGGAAACCAGTATCATCTTTATTTTTATGGTAGAAAATATTGAAGTCTGAAGAATTTATTTGATTTCCTTGAAGTCACACAGGCAGGAACAGACCTGAATTATTTTTTTTTCTATAAACTCTGCCTTTCTAATCTCACCTTGATCAAAACCACTTTGTCCAACAAAAACTGGAAAACGTATTTTACTCTGTTATTTCTACAAGATTACATTCCATAGACTTACCACACATTTGTTGCACATTGGATTTTCCTTGGATTGAATTTTTTTGTGATACTCTGTTTTCAGTATTGCAGCTTATTTTGCAACACCCTGACCACTTCTATAACCTTGTTAGCTCTCAGATAACATTATCTGTGTATTCAGTTTACATCTCTCTGTTTTATGTTTATAAGAGATTTTACTAAAATTTTCCTTAATCCTTTTTCTAGATGGATTAATAAAGATTACAAGCAAATTCAGGAATGCTCCAAGTACCTTTTCATTTATCGCTGACTCTTGTCACTGCTACTTTTCTATCTCCATGTCAATATAACTAAAGCAATTTCTTCTATTTTATAAATGGAAAGATATTATTGTCTCCATAGGATAAGAATTAATTATATGTAAGGATCCAAGACGGTCAAATAGGAACAGCTCTGGATTGCAGTTCCCAACAAGAACAATGCAGAGGGTGAGTGATCACCACATTTACAACGAGTTTTCACTGCCCACAGACCAGGAGATTTCTGGGCGGAAAGGCACCATGACTTTCCAGCACAGCTATTTCAGCTGGTGCCGTGAGTTTCCACACAGAAATGCACATGACTCTAGGGGGTCATTTCAACTGACACCTTGAATGCCTGGGAGACAGAGCCACCCATTCAATAGAAAGGGAAGGGGCTGAGACAGAAAGCCAGGTGATCTGGTTTGACGGGTCGCACCCCCACAAAACAAGCAATCTGAAATGCTGTGGATTGAGAGTTTTGCAGCAAGCACAGCTAGACCTGAGATGGTCCAGCTCAGTGGGGGGAAGGGTGTTCACCACTACTGAGGCAGCTGGCCACTACCGAAGCAGTCTGCCAATATCGAGGCAGTTCTAACTGTACCTCTATAAACACCACCACAAGGAAGTTCACACAGCAGCTGGGCAGATCCCGCAGTAGCTCAGCAAGGCCTCTGTTGGCAGACTGTGACTAGACTACTTGCAGGACAGGGCATCTCTGAAAAAAGGCAGCATCATGTCAGGAACTTATAAATAAAGCTCCACCTTTCTAGGACAGAGCACCTAGGAAAAGAGGTGGTTATGAGTTCCACTGCAGCAGACTTAAATGTACCTGCCCAGCAGCTCTGCACAGAATAATGGAGCTCCCAGCACAGCACTTGACTCTTATAAGAAACAGACTGTCTACTCAAGCAGCTCCCTGACCCCATATATCCAAAGAGATACCTCATAAAGGAGAGCTCAGGCTGACATCTGGCGGGTACCCTCCTGGGATGAAGATAACAGAAGAAGAAACCAGCAGCAACCTTTACTGTTCTGCAGCCACTGCGGGTGATCCTGAGGCAAGCAGCATCTGGAGTGGACCTCCAGCAGTCCTGCAGCAGAGGGGCCTGACTGTTAGAAGGAAAACTAAGAAACAGAAAGAAATAGCTTAAACATCAGCAAAAAGGCCGTCCACTCAGAGACCTCAACCAAAAGTCACCAACTACAAAGACCACAAGTAGATAAATCCTTGAAGATAGGAAGAAACCAGCACAAAAAAGGATGAAAACACCAAAACCAGAACGCCTCTCTTCCTCCAAAGGATCACAACTCCTCATCAGCAAGGGGACAAAGCAGGATGGAGAATGAGTCTGATGAATTGACAGAAACAGGCTTCAGAAAGTGTTTAATAACAAACTTCTCTGAGCTAAAAGAACATGTGCCAACCCAAAGCAAAAAGCTAAGAACCAAGAGAAAAGGTTAGATGAAATGCTAACAAGAATAAACAGCTTACAGAAGAATATAAACAACTTGAAGGAGCTGAAAAACACAGCTTGAGAACTTCACGAGGCACACACAAGTTTCAATAGCCGAATCGACCAAGCAGAAGAAAGGATATCAGAGATTAAAGATCAACTCAATGAAATTAAACAAGAAGGCAAGATTAGAGAAAACAGAGTAAAAAGAAATGAACAAAGCCTCCAAGAAATATGGGATAATATGAAAAGACCTAATCTATATTTGATAGGTGTACCTGATTGTGATGGAGAGAATAAATCCAAGCTGGAAAACACTCTTCAGGATACTATCCAGGAGAACTTCCCCAACCTAGCAAGGCAGGCCAACATTCAAGTCCAGGAAATACAGAGAACACCACAAAGATATTCCTCAAGAAGAGGAACCCCAAGGGACATAATCATCAGATTCACCAGGGTTGAAATGAAAGAAAAAAATGCTAAGGGCAGCCAGAAAGAGAGGTTGGGTTACCCACAAAAGGAAGCCCATCAGACTCACAGTGGATCTCTCGGCAGAAACACTACAGGCCAGAAAAGTGTGGGGTCCAATATTCAACATCCTTAAAGGAAAGAACTTTCAACCTAGAATTTCATATCCAGCCAAACTAAGTTTCATAATTAAAGGAGAAATAAATCATTTATGGACAAGCAAGTGCTAAGAGATTTCATCACTACCAGGCCTGCTTTACAAGAGCTCCTGAAAGAAGCACTCAACAAGGAAAGGAACAACCAGTACCAGCCACTCCAAAAACGTACCAAATGGTAAAGACCATCAACACAATGAAAAAAATGCATCAACTAATGGGCAAAACATCCAGCTAGCATCAAAATGGCAGGATCAAATTCACACATAACAATATTAACCCTAAATGTAAATGGGCTAAATGCCCCAATCAAAAGACACAGACT